>QRFJ01005913.1:0-31924 GCA_006176705.1 Cocos nucifera
GCATATTCATCAACTCGGCCAAGGAATTTTGAAGTTTATGCATGTGGTAATTCATGATGAATTGCCCATATGCATCAGTCAAGGATTGCAGAATAATATCGTTCTGCAAATCCAAGTCCAACTTCACACCGAGCTTCTCAAGCTCTTCCATGTCCTTGATCATTGTCAGACAGTGATCTTGGACTGACTGCCCATCACGCATCTTAGCCTTAAAAAGTCGTTTTGTGACTTGATATTTGGCTGCGCGACTCTGTTCACCAAACATCTCCTGCAGGTGAGCCAACATTTGGCGAGCAGTCCCGATATCTTCATGTTGGCGCTGGAGCTCATCAGACATCGAGCCCAACATGTAGTATCTGGCCTTATTGTCTTCGTCAATCCATTTTTCCAGAGACGCTCTCTGTTCAGTGGATGGACGAGCTGGTAAGGTGGGAGGGTCCTGGTCCAAAACATGTGTTAACTTCTCTGAACCCAAAACAATTTTGTAGTTCCTGAGCCAATCTTTATAATTGGGTCCAGTCAGTCTATGTGTGTCTAGGATACGTGCCAGTGGGTTGGACGCAGACATTTTCCTATAGAGAGTCAAAGATTCTAGTTAGATACTATAATTTTGACTTGACCAATTTGTTTAGGGATTTTATTTTTAAACAAATTAGCTCCCACTATTTTCTCGGATCCCTACACTCCCTTTATAGAGATGCGAAAATCTCCGCGATTGATGATTTCTAGTGGGTGGTGCGGATCTCACCAACTGACTTATCACCTCACCTAACAGTTATTGGTGATGGGTTAGCCAATGAGTGAACAACTCTTGTTCAATGATTCTCTAATCATGGTGCACCCAAACTTGGTCTCTAATTCATGAATCTCACCATATCCGGAATATTGATCCACTCCTTAGTTAAGTCAGACCCACCATTTGCATAGACTGGGTTCCTAATTGGGTCTCTCACCGTATCCAGAATATTGAGCCCAACTCATCCTCCAGCCCATAGCATCCAATGCCTAATAGACATGGTTGCATCTTTCCGGTGCAACTGAGCCACTGTATCCAGCCGAGAACAATCAACCCCGGGAAGGGCCCGCACGTCTACAATGGTGGAAGACCTCGGACTTAATCTTTTCTTAGGGAGAATTGATTCAGGTCTCATTAAACTAGACTTGGTTTAGTCATAACAATTATGACTAACCTAGTGGCATGGGTCAGCTCGGATTATTGACCACCTCAGATCAGAACTGTGTCAACAGATATGGCCAGGTAAGTGAGACTGGTGGAAGGAATATGCCGTTAACTCGCACAAGAACGCATTCAGGTCGAGTAGCTTCCAATTAAAAACCAGTCGGTCGTCTGTGCCAAACTTACCTTAGACACCAAATTGTTGAGTCAGAACCAATTGGGTTAGCCTACAATCCAGACTCTAACCTCTGAGCCTAATTAGGTCTTGCTTGATCGTGACTCGATCTTGACCCAGACTTAATCCTATTAGGCTCGTCAATTTAAGCATTGTTGATCCCATCTAACCAACTCTTGATTCGGTTTGATCAACCGCTTAGACCTAATTGAGCTACCCAAGCCCGAACCCAGTATTATGAATATGTCTTAGATCTAAAATTCTCAATTTTAGACCTAATTTATATTCCATAAACTTAATTCTTAATTAAGTTGGGTTCATAAACAAAATATGCACAATAAATCCTAGGGTTTCAGGATCTAGGGTTTTGCAGAAAGTAAGTTTTGGGTTTCTGATTAAGGACGAACACGCAGCACCCCTACACGTCATAAGAACACCCCATCGAATGGGAAGAGAGGGCCTTCAAACCCTTCTTCGTTCTTATGACCGGACGGCCAAGAGGAACGCCTTAATCAGGAACATGTAAATCTACAAAACAGTTATAGATCTATATCATATATCTCATATATAAATTTAGATCTAATCAAGGCATATTTTGCATACATCTCATGTATCAAATCATGCATGTTTTCAGATCTAAATTATCACATAATAATCTAAAAAATTAGATTTAAATTGATCTAATCAAAATAAATTCTAATCTAGACAATTATGTAGAACTATTCTACAATTAGTCTAGTCATGCATCTATCATATCTCATATGATATTTAAAATTAAATAATTTTTATTTGCTTGTTTATCAGATGTTATTATAATACTTATAATATCAGAAAATAGTAAATAAGAAGATCTAAAATATGATTTAATCAGATTAAATCAAAGACATGCAAAACTATTCTATAGAACTATTCTATTCTAGAACTAGTCATGCATATCTTCATGTTCTTAGATCCAAATCATTTAATTTTAATTTTTTCTGATTTTAGATCTGATCACATCTCATGTGACATCTGAAATCACTTTATTTTCTAATTAAAATAAAATTAAAATCAGATCTAAACAATCTAGAACCATGGCTCTGATACCAGTTGAAGGAAAATCCTGATTTCCCGGTCCAGGTTCGTCCAGATCTGATTAGATCAAGAGATATATTTCAAAAATTTTTTCTTGATCTTAATCAGATCTTGATATATTTCAGATCTGATTCTTATTATTTTAATAAATAAAATAAAACAAGATAAATTAAATCAAATTCAATTTACCTAGATTTGGGTAATCCTATTACCCTGTAGATGATCCTGATTGCAGCGGAAGGTTCTGGATCTTAGCCACGCAAGCGCCTGGCCTCTACCGATATCCACTCGGGTTGGATCTGGAGATCCTCTTCTTCTCTATCACACCTCCAAAAATTAGATCTGGATCTGATCTGGAGGATCTTCAAAACTCTTTTGAAGATCTGCAGTCGTCCTTTTGCAGCAGCGCAGCCTTCTTGCTTTTGATCGCCTTTCCTTGATCTGAATCGCACCAACCTAAGTCCAAAACACCTTTTGGACGTGGAAGAGCAAGGGGAGAAGAGACTATGGCATGGAGAAGGAGGGGAGAGGCAGCCTTGGGGCGTGTCTAATAGCATTGGAATTAGGGTTGGGCGCAGGGTCTTATTTATAGACCTCTTGTGATCCAACTCCTCTTCCTCTCAACCAATCACAACCCTTTGTGAAATCAGATCTAAATCTGATTGGTTGGAATAGAGACCCCTGGATTCCTCCTTAGAGGGCGCCTAAGACCAGTCAAACTGGATTCTTAGTAGAACTCTGATTGGAATCCAAAAGGGAGGTGGAGTCCTTGTCCAACAAGGACTCCTAGGCGCCTCCTACTTGGGCTCACGCCACCCTTGGCGTGCGCCCTTCTCCTTGCCAGGTTCTGGCAGGGGGACAGGCCCCCACCAGCTCTCCAATAGGTGCATGACATGTGGTCAAAAGTCAAAGGGTGAATGGTCAATGTTTGACCAGTCAAAGGTAGACTTTTGACCAAAGTCAAAGAACAAGAAATGGCAGGTGACCAAAAATGGCAGATAATGTCTTACAAATAAGACAACCTATTCTGACTTGGACAACCTCCAGTCAGACCATATGAAGGCCTCTGATTGAGCACAAACTCCTTTGGCTCAGTCAGGACAACTTATTTATGATAGTAAAAGAAGAACGTTAGGTTCAATCGAGTGCTAGCACGATTTTCCTTGAACCTAATTGAATCTCATTCAGATCAATTGAACTAGATCAGTTCAATTGATGATCACCAGATTCAAACCCTTGTTTGTGTGACCCAGTTAGGTTCAGTTCTGTATGGTAATGGGATATGTCATGATCTCTATCATAGACATCATCGAAACTCCTTTCGATGGATCAGAACTCTTCTGATTCGAACAGCTAGAATGATCGATCATCTAAATCATTCTAATTGCTCCCAAAATCCACCAGTGACACCTAGCAGTATATGGTGGCAACCCATCAGAGCTGAATGCGAACCTCTTGGTGCAGCTACCTGTGTGATTAAGTTCTTCTATCTTGAGCCCCGATCAGATTAGGGTTAAGGTGAACTCGTCAAACCCTAGTCTCTGTCATATGATGTAATCATTCGATTCGAGTCCAATGTGAAAATCTAAATAGAAACTCTTTCTATTATTTCACTCTGCCATGGCCATGGGCTTCAGGACTTGATTCTCATGATCATCATAGGGCTACTCCTCTACCACCGAGGTAGATAGATCCCATCTTGATGCAATCCAGTTCCTACAATGAACATGTCACAGCCAACATACACCTCAGGGTTCCATATGGCTAGGAGACCGAGTAATGGTGTAGTCAAACTATAACACCCTCAAGGTGAACTGCCGATGCATCTCAGGTCAAAGAATCAGACACACTACTGCAGCATCGAGTCAGTCATTGACGAGAAGGTAGACTTCCTAATGACTACTCGAGGTGGTCACGCTCAGTGCCCTCGTTCTCTAACGAGTACCTGTACTCTCGCTCCGGTGTCTCCACACCATAGACTCAAGACTCATCTACTAAAGAGAAGCGATCGTACACCAACCTTCCGGATCAATCACCATCCTCGTGATGATCCTATGGTCGGGAGCTGTTTATGAGTTAATAATGATTATTCATGTCTTAAATTTTCAACTCTTGAAAATATGAATTATCATTACCATTAACTCAAAGGATGTATCACAGACACTAAATACACATGTGTGATAGAAAATAACTCATTTCATTAATTATAGTCAAAATTACAATTTTGCCCCTAGAAGTGTATTACAAGTGTCAGCCAATTCTGGCTTCTAGGGCACATATATCTAATAGCATCATCATGGATTGTAGGATTTCTTCTGCTTAGCAGCTGCATCATCTTTTCTAGACTTTCCTGAAAAACCTATAGCATGCCTACACTAGTACATGTTTTACCATCTAACATGATCTCCTCAGAAGTATGCCAGTCCACCTACACATGTTGCTCCTCCTGGAACTATTCATCACTAGAGCTGATGCTAGGATATCGATCCTCTTGCACCCCTACACTTTGAACTTATGCCAAATTTTCCCTCCACCTGTGAAGCCACCACTCCGGAGCTCCACCTATCAAGCCACCTCTCTGGTGCACCACCTATGTGTTAGATATATGTGCTCTAGAAGTTGGAATTGGCTGACAATTGTAATACACTTCTAAGGGCAAAATTATAATTTTGACTAAAAGCAATAAAATGGGTTATTTTCTATCACATATGTGTATTTAGTGTCTATGATACGTCCTTTAAGTTAATGGTAATGATAATTCATATTTTCAATAGTTAAAAATTTAAGACATGAATAATCATTATTAACTCATAAAATGCTCTCGAGCATAGGATCATCACGAGGATGGTGATTGATCTGAAAGGTTGGTGTACAATCGCTTCTCTTTAGTAGATGAGTCTTGAGTCTATGGTATGAAGACACCGGAGTGAGAGTATTGATACTCGTTAGATAACAAGAGCACCGAGCGTGACCACCTCGAGTAGTCATTAGAAAGTCTAGCTTCTCGTCAATGATTGACTCGATGCTGTAGTGGTGTGTCTGGTTCTTTGACCTGAGATGCATCGGCAGTTCACCTTGAGGGTGTTATAGTTTGACTACACCATAACTCGATCTTCTAGACATATGAAACCCTGAGGTGTATGTTGGCTATAGCATGTTCATTGTAGGAACTGGATTGCATCAAGAAGGAATCTATCTACCTTGGTGGTAGAGGAGCAGCCCTATGATGATCATGAGAATCAGGTCTAGAAGCCCATGGCCATGGCAGAGTGAAATAATAGAAATAGTTTCTATTTAGGTTTTCACATCAGACTTGAATCGAATGATTACATCATATGACAGAGACTAGGGTTTGACGAGTTCACCTAAACCCTAATCTGATCGGGGCTCAAGATAGAAGAACTTAATCACACAGGTAGCTGCACCAAGAGGTTCACATTCAGCTCTAATGGGTTGCCACCATATACTGCTAGGTGTCACTAGTGGATTCTGAGAGCAATTAGAATGATTCAGATGATCGATCATTCTCGCTGTTCGAATCAGAAGAGTTCTGATCCATCGAATGGAGTTTCGATGATGTTGATGATAGAGATCATGACAGATTCTATTACCATACAAAACTGAATCTAACTGGGTCACACAAATAAGGGTTTGATCTAGTGATCATCAATTGAACTGATCCAGTTCAATTGATCTAAATGAGATTCAATTAGGTTCAAGAAAATTATGCTAGCACTCGATTGAACCTAACGTTCTTCTTCTACTATTATAAATAGTTGTCCTTACTAAGCTAAAGGAGTTTGTGCTCATTCAGAGGCCTTCACCTGGTTTGACTGGAGTTTGTTCAGGTCAGAAAAGGGTTGTCTTATTTTGTAAGACAATACCTATCATTTTTGGTCACCTGCCATTTCTCATCCTTTGACTTTGGTCAAAAGTTGACCTTTGACTAGTCAAATGTTGACCATTGACACTTTGACTTCTGTCCACGTGTCATGTACCTATTAGAGAGCTGGTGGGGGCCTGTCCCCTTGCCAGAACCTGGCAAGGAGGAGGGCACATGCCACCCTTAGCGTGTGCCCAAGTTTGAGGCACCCAAGAGTCCCTGTTGGACAGGGACTCCATCTCCATTTTGGATTCTAATTAGACTTTTCCTAAGAACCAAGTTTGACTAGTCTTAGGCACCATCTAAGGAGGAATCCAAGGGACTCTATTCCCACTAATCAGATTTAGATTTGATTTCACAAAGGGTTGTGATTGGTTGGGAAGAAGAGGAGTTGGATCATGCATAGTCTATAAATAAGACCCTACACCCAACTCAAGGAGTATCTCAAAAGCATTAAAAAATCCCATGCCCCCAGGCTGGTTCTCTCCTCCTCCTCCATACCAAGCCCATCTTCACCCTCTCCTCTCCATGCCCAAAGTGGTTTGGGATCTTGGTTGGTGCAATCCAGATCAGAGAAAGGCGACAGAAAGCTAGAAGGCTGTGCTGCTGCAAAGGACAACTTCTGATTTTTAAAAGGTATTTTGAAGATTCTTCAAATCAGATTCAGATCTGATTTTTAGAGATGTGATAGAGAAGAAGAGGATCTTCAGATCCAGCCTGAGTGGATACTGGTAGAGGTCAGGTACTTGCGTGGCTATATCCAAAACCATCCACTGCTTACAGGATCATCAATGGGTAATAGGATTACCTTACATCAAGGTAAATTAAATTTGATTTAATTTATTTAGATTTTATTTTTATTATTAGAATAATATGAATAAGATCTAAGATATTTTAGATCTAATTAGGATCAAAGAGAAAAAGTTTTCAAATATATCTCTTGATCCGATTAGATCTGAACAAACCTAGTCCGAGAAATTAGAATTTTTCCTTCACTATGAAGCCACCACTCTGGAGCTCCACCAGATCCGAAGTCCATCTAATGCCGTAGAAGAATCTGACTCTATCTCTAAGTCATCCGAAGCCAACCATCCATTGCTGTACTACTGGGCCTGTCGCTGCACCCATACACCATCGCTACTCCTTCAGACCCTCCACACTCCGTGGACCCTATCAAAGCCATCTCAGATACTTTCGCAATGCACGGGCACCTTCAAAACATATAGGAGCTCATCCAGCTCCTCTAAATCTAGCAACTGAATCTTAGGGAATTCAATCCCAGCACTTCTCCTCTTTAACCCCTACACCAATCGTCGCTTCAGTTGCACCCAAAGGAACTACAGCTCAAATCTTATCTTGGGCTCTGACCCACTATCTCATCCTGAGACTCCTGAGACTCCCTGGCTCTTTCTGAAACCTACTTCTGAGCTTCCTAAGATGCCTCCTGATACTCTCTACTGAGATACCTCCCATGACTGCTGCACTACTGAGCCTCTCTTAACCTCGTGCCTCTAGAAAAGCACTACTATAGTACTCCAGTGCTCCCTACCTCATCTTGACATCACCTTGTCATGGGTATCTGGATTCTCTCTTGCTGTACATAAAACAACCTCTACTGAACCGCAACTCTCCCAAATGCTCCTATAGAAGAAACCTAATCTAGGATACTCCCTGCTGTCTGAGACCTCCTAGCACTCCCTTAGACCTCTTGGCTCTCCTTGAGACCAACTCTCGGTCTTCCTAAGAAGCCCTTGACACTCTATGCTGAGATACCCTCCTTGGTTGTAGCACCGCCAAGCCTCTCTTAGCCCCTATGCCTCCAGTGTAGCACTACTGCAGCAGTCCAACACTTCCTATCTGGACTCTATGTTGCTCTATAGCCACCTAGCCCTAGCCTACTGGACCTTCATGGATCATCCATCTTCATCATCCTTAAAGCTCCAACCGATCGCACTGCTAAATACACCCAACTACTTTTCACAGCCTTCTACCAAACTAAATAGTTGCTTCTTCAGCTCCACCTCAACCTCGAGCCCTTGAGTTATCTCTCCTCTGACCTGCCAAACAAAAACATAACCAGCACCCTAGCTGCATCCAGGAAAATAGCACGAGCAATAGAGAGAAAATCAAAAAATAAAAAAACTCAATCCAAATCACCTTCGATTTTTTTCTTTTTTTTCTCTCTTTATCCTAGAACCTTCCAAGCTTTTCTTCCTTTGGCTCCTCCTTTCTTCATCTTCTTCATGTCCAAAACCGAACCAGACCAACTTGATCACCATCATGAAACACTGCTGACCATCTTCTGCATGCACGACCACCAAATCTGAGCACGTCTGGAGGAAGAGGGAAGAGGCCCTACACCATCTCGCCGACCACCTACTGCCATGGACTGCCACCGATCATGCACCACCATGCGACTATTGGATCCAGCACTCCGTCACCAAATCCATGCACCTCGATTTGACTCTCCACTGCATGTGTGTCACTGTCTCCAGATCCAATGCAATTGTGGCACCAGTAGCCACCGAACCCCATTGCTTGCTCCACATCATTGGATCTAGGCCACAGTGTTGGAGACAGAGCCCCTACACGATCGCCGCATCCTGATCATGCCGACATCATTTGGATGGGGGAGATCTGACCCGATCTCCCCTACTCCTTCATCTCTCTGATCAGTTCTTGCTGCATGCGCACCTACTAGCCATGCTACACCACCACTGCCATCTGCGACTTTCCCATCGGAGAAGAAGAAAGGGATAGGATCTGCCATCTCCTCTCTGGATCTTGGCCATCCAACACGTGCACATCACCGCCGACTGTTTGCAGACCTCCATATGCTATGCTCGACCACTAGATCATCAAAAACTACCTCCATGTGCTAGTTCACGATCGCTAAGCCTGGGATCAGTGGCCAATCACTGCCCACCGCCAAATCTATGAGGAAGAAAGGAGGGCCTACTGGCCCCCAAAAATAATTTTTTCTTTTTTTTTTGTTTTCTTTCGCTAAATCCTATTGCTGGATCTTAACTTCATGCGAACTCATCAAGATGGCTCTAATACAAATTGTCATGCAGGATTGCTTAAGATTGTTGAGCCTAAAGGAATTGTCGGATGCGCCCCCTTCATTCAAGATTGGACATGCGCCCCTTAGGGCACCTTGGTGTGTGAATAAACTAGAGAGAGGAGTGAGAGATGTGGGAGAAAATGGCTACAATGATCTCTATTCTCTAGGATTTACAATATACATGTATATATATACCTATACATGGATCAAAACTCTAACCCGTAAAAAATTTCTTAGGCTAACCCAGTCTGAATGCACCCACCCAAACCCATGTACATCCATGGTCTGATCATGCACTCAATCCCATGGATACAAATCTAGTCCAAACTCTAAGTAGCCCCCATGGGATCCAAACTAGGACCTCATGACCGTGGATGGCTGAACCTCCATCCTAGGACCAAATCAATCGTAGTCCTAGGATAACATTTATCCTAGACTCCTAGAGTCAACACCCTAACTCCTCTAGTGGCCTCCCAAGGCTTAGGAGCACCACTAATCCAAATAGTATCCAAATTAACCAAAATATGGGGCTGGGAAATCAATCTTAGGTGTGGGATCTCATGTAAAAAATTTGGAAATAAAATAAGTGGGCATTGGGTTTTGAGACATTGGCACAAGGAAGAAACAAGAAATCCTAGTCTAACTAGGATTCTCATATACTGACTAGGTCTAACCAATTTTAAAAATAATTAAAATAGGATTAGTGCAAGCCTAATTATGAGTGATCCTAGTCCAATTAGGAAACAAATTAAGTTAGGTTTAAATAATATTAAAATCTAATTTAAAGCTTAACTCAACTAGAAATTAGGCGCACTCAAATCCTAGTCCAACTAGAAATTATTTTTTCCTTACAATTGGCTTATCCAATAAACTAATTAAACTTAATCTAACTAAGTCCAAACTAATTCTAATTAAATCTAATTTAATTAGACTTGATCTCAGCCTGATTGCATAATCAAATTGATCCAATTAGCAATCCAATTGCTAATCGATTCTCCTGCAACACTTGCATTAGATCAAACATCAATATCATTGAATATTTGACATTAGAATGATTCTTAATCACCAATTAACCATCTGATCTGGTTATAACCTCAAATATGTTTGACCCCATAGGTTCGTACCTAAGCTGGTAGCACAAGAACTAATTTTTCTACCAATCGAAGTAACCATCTAGCAATGGTTTCCAACATTCGTATAAGTCGAATATATGCAATGCAACACTCTTAGAACCCTGATCCATGGTTACCATATAATTCATCCCTATGACCAATAATGCTCAAGATGACTTCGAGTATGATGTCAACACTCATACAAGTCATCTTTATTGTATCTTAAAATTTTGCAAATCCTATGACTCCTCATTAGGATTACCCAGGCCTAGATTTTGCTAAATTGAAACACAATAAGTCATTCTCTTCCTGAAGCTAATCAGGAGTGGTCAATTCTATCTTGACTCACACATCGACCTTACAAGTACTTGGCTATATCCAAAAATCTTTCGAACATATATTAGAAATATAGACAGTCAGATACCAAAGTACATTAAGTTGCTTGTAAGTCACCATGGTGATCTCAGATCGTAGGGATGCTTATATCCATTGACCTTAGCTAGCTACTCTTGATAGTAGAGTGCTACATTGATCACATTCAGTGTAGATGTACTCCTACATCTCATCTGCATGCTATACCAGTGTCTTCACATCACTTGATTATGAGGACAACCAATGCATATGGTATATAGAGACCTACACTCGATAAGTTATCATCCTTATTAATAACTTATCATTTGATCGTGAATAATTTAAGAACCATCTGATAAATCCTCCTTTATCGATTGATTGTGGTTCTAAGGACTTCATCATAATTTAGGAGTTTATATAAGAAAGATAGTATTAGATATGTGTGCCCTAGAAGCAAGAATTGGCTGACACTTGTTATACACTTCTAAGGGCAAAATTATAATTTTAACTATAAATAATAAAATAGGTTATTTTTTATCATAATGTGTGTTTAGTATCTGTGATACATCCCTTGAGTTAATGACAATGATAATTCTTATTTTTAAGAGTTGAAAATTTAAGACATGAATTTTCATTATTAACTCATAAAATGCTTCCAACCATAGGATCATCATGAGGATGGTGATTGATCTGAAAGATTGGTGTACAATCACTTCTGAATAGTAGATGAGTCTTGAGTCTATGGTGTAGAGATACCAGAAGTGAGAGTATAGGTACTTATTAGAGAACGAGGGCATTGAGCGTGACCACCTTGAGCAGTCATAATGAAGTCTACCTTCTCGTCGATGATTGGCTCGAAGCTATAGTGGTGTGTCTGATTCTTTGATCTGAGGTGCATCAACAGTTCATCTTGAGGGTGTTATAGTTTGACTACATCATGACTTAGTCTCGTACCCATTCGAAATCCTAAGGTGTATGTTGGCTATATCATGTTCTTTGTAGGAATTGGATTGCACCAAGAGAAAATCTATCTACCTCGGTAGATGAGGTGCAGCCCTATGATGATTATGAGAATCAAGTCCATAAGCCCATGGCAATGGTAGAGTGAAATTATAGAAAGAGTTTCTATTAAGGTTTTCATATCGAACTTGAATCGAATGATTAATTCATATGATAGAAATTAGTGTTAAATGAGTTCACCTTAACCCTAAATCGATCGGGGCTCAAGATAAAAGAAATTAATCACACATGTAACTGCACCAAAAGGTTCATTTTCAGTTCTAATAGGTTGCCACCAAATACTACTAGGTGTGATTGGTGGATTTTGGGAGCAATTAGAATGATTTGGATGATCGATCATTCTAGTTGTCTGAATCAAAAAAATTCTGATCCATTGGAAGATGTTTCGACGATGTCGATGATAGAGATTATGACATATCTCATTACCATGTAAAATTGAACCTAATTGGATCACACAAACTAGGATTTAGATCTAGATATCATCAATTAGACTAATCCGATTCAATTGATTTGAATTAGATTCAATTAGGTTCAAAAAATCCTGCTAGCACAGGATTGAGCCTAAAGTTCTTCTTCAACAATCATTAAATGTTGTCTCAACTGAGCTAAATATGTTTGGGCTCACTCAAGTACCTTTACTTGGTTTGACTAGAGCTTGTTCAGGTTAGAAAAGGATTGTCTTCATTTATGAGATAAATTTAAGACAACACATGCCATTTTCCGTTACCTGCTAATTCTTGTCTTTTGACTTTAGTCAAACGTTGACCTTTGACACTTAGACATCTGTCTATGTGTCATGCACCCATATGAGAGAGGTTTGATCTCTTATCCCCCTGCTAGAAAGAGGAAAGGAGGGGGCACATGCCTAGAGAGGCATGTACCCAAGGATAATGACACCTCGAGTCTCATACAGATGGGACTCCAGGTTGCTTCATAGAATAAACTTAGGTGGCACCTAAGACTCTACTTTGACAAGTCTTGGTGCCACCTAAGGATGTTGGAGAGGGGCTCTTATCTGATTGGATTAGGTGATGTCATGCCATCAATCATATTTAGATCTGATTGAACGAAGAAACATGATTGGCCGAGATGATGTGGCACTGCATGGCACAGTAGGGTCTATATAAACCCTGTCTACGCCTAGGTTTAGAGAGGTTCTCCCCTTGCCCATGCCACATAGCCATCTCCCTCTCTCCTCCATGTCTACCTCTAATCCTCTCTCTCCTCTCCACACCCAAGGGGCTTTGGGCTTCAGTTTGGTGCAATCCAGGCAAGAGAAAGGCGACAAGAATGGAAGAAGGCAGCACTGCTGCAAGAGACGACATTGAATCTTCAAAAGTTATTTTGAAGACCTTCAAGATCAGATCTAGATCTGACCTTTGGTAGAAAGATTGAGAAGGAGGAGATATCCAAATCTTGCTTGAGTGGATATCGGTAGAGGTCAGGAGATTGCGTGGTTACATCTAGAACCTCAGGCAATCAACAGGATCATCATAGGGTAATAAGATTACCCAAGAACAAGGTATAAATTAAATTTGATTTAATTTATTTTATTAGATCCATCAGATTAGATCTAAAAAGTATCAAATCTAATTTAGATCTAAGAAAAAAAACTTTAAAATATTCCTCTTGGTCAAATCAGATTTAAACGAACCTAACCCGGAAAATAGGTTTTTTCCTTCAATTGGTATCAGAGCTAGGTTCCTATAAATAATTTAGATTTAATTTTAATTTAATTTTAATCTAATAATTAGATGATTTTAAATATCACATGATATATGATTAGATTTAAAATAAAAAAATTAAAAATTAAATAATTTAGTTTTAAGTTGTACAAGATGCATGACTAGTTGTAGAATAGAATAGTTCTATGTATAGTCTTGCATGATCATAATTTAATTTGATTAAGTTATAATTTTTAGATTAATTTATTTATTATTTTTTAATATTATAAATATTATAATAAGATCTAAAAAATAAAAAATAAAGTTATTTAATTTTTGTTCATATGAGATGTGATGAATGCTTGTTTAGACAAGTTATAGAATAGTTCTACATAATTGTCTAGTATAAAATTTATTTTGATAACATCAATTTAAATTTAATTTTTTAGATGATTATGAGATAATTTATATCAAAAGAACATACATGATATGATACATGAGATGTATCCAAAATATGTTTATAGTTAGATTAATTTTATATAAGAGATATATGATGTAGATCTAACTAGTTTTGTAGTTTTTATATTTCTGATTAAGGCATTCCTCTTAGCCATCCGATCATAAGAATAAAGTAGGATTTAAATATTCTCTTCTCCCATTCGATGGGATTATCTTATGATGTGTAGGGGTGCTGCACGTTCGTCCTTAATTAGAAATCCAAAAGCTTATTTTCTGCAAAACCCTAGATCCTGAAATCCTAGGATTTTATCTACATGTTTTATTTGTGAACTCTAAACTTAATTAAGAATTAAGATTATGAAATATGTTAAGTCTAAAAATCAAGAATTTTCAGATTTAAGACATATTTATAAAATTGGGTTCGAGCCGGGTAGCTCAATTAGGTCTAAGTGGTTGACCAAACCGAATTAGGAGTTGATTAGATGGGATCAAGAGTGCTTAAATTGACCAGCCTAATAGGATTAACTCTAGGTCAAGATCGAATCACAAGAGTGATCGACCAAGCAAAGACCTAATTAGGCTCAGTGGTTAGAGTCTAGATTGTAGGCTAACTCGATTGGTTCTGGCTTAATAATTTGGTGTCTAAGGTATGTTTGGTAGATACGATCGACTGATTTTTAATTGGGAGCTACTCGACTCGAATGCATTCTTGTAGAGTTAATGGCATATCCCTTCCACCAGTCTCACTTACCTGATCATATTTGTTGGCTCAGTTCTGATCTAAGGTGGTCAATAATCTGAGCTAACCTATGCCACTAGGTTAGTCATAATTGTTATGACTATGTCAAGTTTAGTTTAATGAGATCTAAATCAAATCTCTCTAAGAAAAGATTATGGTCTTCCACCATTGTAGATGTGTGGGCCCTTCTCAGAGTTGATTGTTCTTGATAAGTTACAATGGTTCAGTTACATTAGAAACATACAACCATGTTTATTAGGCATTGGATGCTACAGACTGGAGGATGGATTAGGCTCAATATTTTGGATATGGTGAGAGACTCAATTAGGAATCCAATCTGTACAAATGGTGGGTCTGACTTAACTAAGGAGTGGATCAATATATTGGGCACGATGAGATTCATGAATTAGAGGTTAAGTTTGGGTGCACCATGATTAAAGAATCATTGAATAAGAGTTGTTCACTTATTGACTAACCCATCACCAATAACTATTAGGTGAGGTGATGAGTCAGTTGGTGGGATCGCACCATCCACTAGAAATCATTAATCATGGAGATTTTCGCATCTATACAGAGGAAGTGTAGAAATCCAAGAAAATAGTGGGAGCAAATTTATTTAAAATAAAAAAATTTTAAATAAATTGGTCAATTTTTAATTACAATATCTAACTAGAAATTTTGACTCTCTACAAAAAAATGTCTTCGTCTAATCCACTAGCACATATCCTGGACACCCATAGACTAATCGGACCCAATTATAAGGATTGGCTCCAAAACTTCAAAATTATTTTAGGTTTCGAGAAGTTAACTCATGTATTGGACCAAGACCCCCCCACCATACCAGCTCTTCCATCCGTTGAATAGAGAGCGTCTCTTGATAAGTGGACGGACGAAGATAACAAGGTTAGATATTATATGTTGGGCTTGATGTCTTATGAGCTTCAGCACTGACATGAAGATATCAGGACTGTCCGTCAAATGTTGGCTCACCTATAAGAGATGTTTGGTGAATAGAGTCATGCAGCCAAGTATCAAGTCATTAAATAACTGTTCAAGGCTAAAATATGTGATGGACAGTCAGTCCAAGATCATTATCTGATGATGATCAAGAATTTGGAAGAGCTTGAGAAGCTTGGTGTAAAGTTGGATCTGGATTTGCAGAATGATATAATTCTGCAATCCTTGACTAATGCATATGGGCAGTTCATCATGAACTACCATATATATAAACTTTAAAATTCTCTGGTTGAGCTTATGAATATACTGGTTACTGCTGAGCTTTCTATGAAAGGTTCTAAAGGCTTAATGCTTGCTGTGGAATGGACTTCTTTCAAGAGAAAGTCTTTTGGAAAGAAGAAGAAGTCTATGAAAAGGCAAAAGATGGAAAGAGGAAAGAAAAAAAAGGTAGAGCTGAAGAAGAAGGCCATCGACAAAGGAAAGTATTTCCATTGCAACACTGATGGCCACTGAAAGTGAAACTGCCCCACTTACCAGGCCACCCTGAAGAATAAGAAGGAGGTTGGTCCTTCTGAAGGTATGCTCGTTATTGAGTCTAACCTTATGATTTCTTCTACATCCAGTTGGATGCTTGACTCTGGTTTTAGTGCTCATTTATGTACTTCCATGCAGGATCTTGAGGATAGTAGGAGGCTGAGGGATGGTGAGATGATCCTACGTATCAAAAATGGAGCAAGAGTTACTGCTGTGGCCGTGGGAACATATCCTCTTCGACTACCATCTGGTTTAGACATAGCATTAAAGGATTATTATTTTGTGCCTGTAGTAAGTAGGAATTTGATTTCTATTTTATGTTTAGCATAAGAAGGCTATGTAATTAGTTTTCTTAAGGATCATTGTAACATTCTATATGAAAGAAATAAAATTGTAAGTGGTTTCCTTATTAACGATCTTTACTAGTTACATATTGATGTATCTATTTTTAATATCAAGCAAAATGTGAATACCATAAAACCAAAATGATCTAGGGGTAGTCCAAATGATAGTTATCTATGGCACAGAAGAAAATAGGATTCACAAATTGGAGAAAATCGGGCTATTGAGTCTGCTGACTTTCGAGTCATGTCCAATTTATGAATCTTGTCTTCATGGCAAAATGACTGAGCTTCCTTTTGTAGGACATGGGAAAAGGGCCATGGATCTTCTTGCCCTAATACATACTGATGTGTGCGGCTCATTTGATGTGCTGGCTAAAGGCAACATTATCTTCTTCATAACCTTTATCGATGATTTATCTCGGTATGGATATGTGTATCTTATGAGACACAAGTCTGAAGCTTTTGAAAAGTTTAAGAAATTCAGACATGAAGTAGAAAAGCAAACTAGAAAATCCATTAAGGTTCTTCGATCAAATCAAGGAGGTGAATACCTTAGTCGAGAATTCTTGGACTATCTCAAGAAAAATGGCATAGTCTCTCAATGGACTAAACCTGGAACACGTCAACTCAAGGACATTTCAGAATGGAGGAATTGGATCCTATTAGATATGGTCTAATCCATGATGAGCTTCACAGACCTTCCTGATTTTCTTTAGGAACACAGTCTGCTAACTGCAATATACTTACTAAATAGGGTTTCTTCTAAAATTATTTCTACCACACCGTATGAGATATGGCATGGTAAGAAATCAAGTCTGAGTCATTTTAGAATTTGGGGTTGTCCGACTCATGTCAAAAGACAACAAGCGGACAAGTTAGACTATAGGTCCTTTAGAGCTCGATTTATAAGATATCCTAAAGAGTCATTAGGATATTATTTCTACATTCTAGAAGATCATAATATAATTATGAGTCGACATACCATCTTTCTTGAAAAATAGTTTATTCAAGATAGCTGCATTAGAAAGTAGATCAAGCTCGAGGAGAAAGTCTCATAAGAGCAACAAGCTAAGGACCAAATGGAACCTAAATCAGATTGAGATAATACAATCACTACCTCCTCCACCTCATAGATTGAAAAGAATTTTCCATCCTCTTGAGAGGTACTTAGGTACTATTTCAGAGGAAGTAGAAAAAATGTTCCTCGTAGGTAATGGGGTTCATGATGATGATCCTAAAATCTATGACGAGGCGATATCGGATATCGACTCTGAGAAATGGTTAGAGGCAATGAAGTCAGAAATTGACTCGATGCACTCAAACCAAGTCTGGACCTTGGTAGATCCACTAGAAGGTATAGTACCTATTGGGTGTAAATGGATCTATAAAGAGAAAGATTGGTGCAGATGGAAATGTGGAGACATTCAAAGCTAGACTAGTGGCAAAAAGATATAGTCAATGCGAAGGCATTGACTATCAGGATACCTTTTCATCAGTAGCTATGCTAAAATCCATCTGCACATTGCTTGCTATTGCAGCCTATTTCGATTATGAAATATGGCAAATGGATGTGAAAATGGCATTCTTAAATGGATATCTTGAGGAAGATATCTATATGGAACAGCCGCTAGGTTTCACATCCAGTGATACTGATCACAAGGTTTGCAAGCTGCAAAGGTCCATATATGGACTTAAGCAAGCATCTCGGAGCTGGAATACTCATTTTAATGATGTGATCAAATTATTTGATTTCATCAAGAACGAGGATGAACCATGTGTCTTTATAAAGATCAGTAGAAGTGCTATTATCTTCCTCATATTGTATGTCGATGATATCATCCTTATTGCGAATGATATTTTCATGTTGACCATAGTTAAAATGTGGTTATCCAAAAAATTCTCCATGAAAGACCTAGGAAGAAGCATCCTTTATTTTAAGAATTAAGGTCTATAGAGATAGACCGAATAGAATGCTAGGACTTTCACAGAAGATGTATAAAGAAAAAGTGCTAAAGAGGTTTAGCATGAAAAATTCTAAGAGGGGATTAGCACCCTTCAGACATGACATTCATCTCTCCAAGAAGATGTGCCCTAGCACATCTAAGGAGATACAATGCGTGAGCAAGATCCCTCATGCTTCAGCAATAGGGAGCCTCATGTATGCCATGTTATGTACACATCCTGATATAGCCCATGCTGTGAGTGTCACGAGCAGATATCAGTCAAATCTAGATGAAGAACACTAGACTTCTGTGAAATATATCCTTTAGTACTTAAGAAGAACTAAGGATCTATTGTTGATCTTTGGTAATGAAGAACTCCAGATCCAGGAATTTACAGACTTCAATTTTATGTCCGATGTAGATGATCGAAAGTTGACATCTGGGAGTCTATTTGTATGTAATGGTGGTGCTGTCGTTGGAAGAGTTTCAAGTAGACAGTGATAGCAGATTCCATAATGAAAGTAGAATACATCGCTGCATCAGAAGCTATGAAGGAGACACTCTGGTATAAAAAGTTTGTCATAGAGATCGGAGTGATGCCATCAGATGTCATTCCTCTATACTATGACAACATTGGTGCTATAGCCCTTGTTAAAGAGCCAAGGTCTCACCAAAAATCCAAGCACATCGAGCAGCAATACCACCTCATCCGCGATTACCTCGAGAAGGGTTACATCGAAGTCAAGAGAGTCGACTCCACAGACAACGTGGTGGATCCACTTACATAGCCGTTAGGCCAGCAGAAGATCGAAGCCCATCTTGAGAAGATGAAACTTAGATTTATAGCCAATTAGCTTTAGGTCAAGTGGGAGTTTGTTAGATATGTGTGCCCTAGAAGCCAGAATTGGCTGACACTTGTCATACACTTCTAAGAGCAAAATTATAATTTTGATTATAAATAATAAAATGGGTTATTTTCTATCATAATGTGTATTTAGTGTCTGTGATACATTCCTTTGAGTTAATGGTAATGATAATTCATATTTTCCAAGAGTTGAAAATTTAAGACATGAATTTTCATTATTAACATATAAAATGCTTCCGACCGTAGGATCATCATGAGGATGGTGATTGATTCGAAAGGTTGATGTATGATCATTTCTTTATAGTAGATGAGTCTTGAGTCACGGTGTAGAGATACCGAAGCAAGAGTATAGGTACTTGTTAGAGAACGAGGGCATTGAGCATGACCACCTCGAGCAGTCATAAGGAAGTCTACCTTTTCGTCGATGACTGGCTCGAAGCTACAGTGGTGTGTCTGATTCTTTGATCTAAGCTACATTGGCAGTTTACCTTGAGGGTGTTATAGTTTGAATACACCAGGACTCAATCTCCTAGCCATTCGGAATCCTAAGGTGTATGTTGGCTATAGCATGTTCATTATAGAAATTGGATTGCACCAAGAGGAAATCTATCTACCTCAGTAGATGAAGAGCAATCCTATGATGATCATGAGAATCAAGTCCATCAGCCCATGGCCATGATAGAGTGAAATGATAGAAAGAGTTTCTATTAAGATTTTCACATCGAACTTGAATCGAATGATTAATTCATATGATGGAAATTAGGGTTTGACGAGTTCACCTTAACCCTAAACCGATCGGGGGCTCAAGATAGAAGAACTTAATCACACATGTAACTGCATCGAGAGGTTCATTTTTAGTTTTGATGGGTTGTACCAAATACTGCTAGGTGTCATTGGTGGCTTTTGGGAGCAATTAGAATGATTTGGATGATCGATCATTCTAGTTGTCTGAATCAGAAATATTTCGATCCACTAGAAGGTGTTTCGATGATGTCGATGATAGAGATCGCGACATATCTCATTACCATATAGAATTGAACCTAATTGGGTCATACAAATAAGGGTTTGGATCTGGATATCATCAATTAGACTAATCCGGTTCAATTGATTTGAATTAGATTCAATTAAGTTCAAGAAAATCGTGCTAGCGCACGATTGAGCCTAAAGTTCTCTTTCAACAGTCATTAAATGTTGTCTCGACTGAGCCAAATGTATTTAGGCTCACTCAGGTACCTTTACTTGATCTGACTAGAGCTTGTTCAGATCAGAAAAGGATTGTCTTAATTTATGAGATAAATTTGAGACAACACCTGCCATTTTTTATCACCTGCTAATTCATATCTTTTGACTTTGGTCAAATGTTGACCCTTGACACTTAGATATTTTTCCATGTGTTATACACCCATAGGAGAGAGATTTGATCTCTTGTCCCCCTACTAGAAAGAGGAAAGGAGGGGGCGCATGTCTAGGGAGGCATGCGCTTAAGGATAATGATGCCTAGAGTCCCATGCAGATGGGACTCCAGGTTGCTTCATGGAATGAACTTAGGTGGCACCTAAGACTCTACTTTGACCAATCTTGGTACCACCTAAGGATGTTGGAGAGGGGCTCTCATCTAATTGGATCAAATGATGTCATCTCATCAATTAGATTTAGATCTGATTGCATGAAGAAACATGATTGGTTAGGATGATGTGGCACTGCACAATGCAGCAGGGTCTATATAAACCCTGTCTGCGCCAAGGTTTAGAGAGGTTCTCCCCTTGCCTACACCACATAGCCATCTCCCTCTGTCCTCCATGCCTACCTCTAATCATCTCTCTTTTCTCAACTCCTAAAGGACTTTAGGCTTTAGTTTGGTGCGATCCAGGCAAGAGAAATGCGACAAGAAAGGATGAAGGCAGCACTACTGCAAGAGACGACATCGAATCTTCAAAAGTTGTTTTGAAGATCTTTAAGATCAGATCCAAATCTAACCTGTGGAGAAAAGATTGAGAAGAAGGAGATATCCAAATCTTGCCCAAGTGGATATCGGTAGAGGCCAGACGATTGCATGGCTACATCCAGAACCTCAGGCAATCAGTAGGATCATCACAAGATAATAAGATTACCCAAGAACAAGGTATAAATTAAATATGATTTAATTTAATTTATTTTATTTTATTAAATCCATCAAATAAGATCTGAAAAGTATCAGATCTAATTTAGATCTAGAAAATAAAAATTTGAAATATTCCTCTTGGTCAAATCAGATTTGAACGATCTTGACCGAGGAAATAGATTTTTTCCTTCAGATAGAACTTTTATGATTAACCAGCCAAATAACTATTATTATTAGATAATTCATATACTAATTTTAATCATCTACCACTTAAATAATTAGCTTTAAAAAATATTTTCCAATAACTCTCACTTGAACTAAAGCCAATCAGAATAATATCAAATATCCTATCTTTCATTTGAGTTCTTAGAACTTCTTAGTTCCGAGATCTTAGCAAATGGGTTGGTCAAGTTCTCCTTTTTCATCTATCTTCCAAAGATCGAGTCATCCTAATCTAAAATCAAAGGTGATAGCAATGCAGAATATGCTGGTCCTTTGATTCTTTAGTCCGAGCTATGGCTTCTGTGCTACGATAGGACTGGACCATTGATGGAGAGTGCCACTCCCATGAATCTCAGCAACTACACAGCTTATATGGTAGCATCATATGCCATAATATACACAGCATCACTAACTAAATAAGCTATAGTATTTTGCTTAGAACGTTTCCAGTAGATTGCTCCTATAATTATGTTATAACCCGACACTCTTTTGCTGTCATCTTGATCTGACTGGAATCAAAACATCCATATGTATTAAGTCAGTATTTTAATATTTGATTTATTGGACCTTAGTATTTATCAAATACTTAAGGATTGTCTATATAATCTTTCAGTGGTTCTCACTTGGATTAGACTGGTATCTATTGACTATCTTTAGTGAGTATACCATAAATGATCTTTAATATGAAAAAATTAGATGACAGTCAAACCTTTATTTCTTGCAATGTTGGTATACCATTTTCGATTAAGAGAATTTCATCCACAATCAATACAAGGAATAACACTACAAAAAGTTCTATGCACTTACAAATGTAGAATTTATCTTTGTTCATAACAAAGACATACGTTCAAAACATATGTTCCAAACTGAGATAATAGCCAAACAGGCGTTACAGGTCTTTACCTTTCCGTTTGCGCTACTTTGATCCTTTTGAAATCCATTCACATCCAATAGATTTTATACCTTTAGGTGAATCATCTAGTCTCCACACACTATTAATTTTCAATTACTTCAATTTGGATTATGTGGCTCCAAGCCACTTCTCATAGTGAGACCACTACATCCCTATAGGTGATCGAATCCTTGTTGTTCTCATCGAGCTCAACAGGATCGCAGTCCCGAACCTAGATACTGAAGTTTCTATCCAGCTAATGTGGTACCCTACTGGATCTCCTTAAAGGTGCCACTTTAATGGGCTCCATGTTTGATCTGATCAAATTTGGTTCTGTAGGTTTACTAGATTATGTCCATTCTTTTCTACCTGTCAAACTTGTCCAAGTTCAACTTGAGAAGCATCAGTTTCTTCTCTAAGGAACTCTTTTCCAAAAGGAATGTCCTACTGTTGATGAACATCTTATGTTCTTCAGCATAGTAGAATTAATCACCCTTAAATACCTATTAGATCAAGATCTAAGTTTATCCTTTATTCCTTCTCTAAGAAACTTCTTTTTCAGTAAAAGATGACTTTATCATATTTCCAAGAAGACAAGACTCATAGGTTACAATGATTCACAACTATTGATGTCGAGTTTTCCACTCAAGCTAACCTGTTTATCCTGCTCTTATCAAGATGACTAAGCCTATAACACCAAATGTAGACATCCATGACATAATTTAACTTTGAGGTTTATTAAATGTGTACATTACACTTAAGAGGCTATATAAATGTTAAATATTATTTCTTTATTATCCATATATTATTGTAACATTATGCATAATAATATCACAATAATCTTCTTTATTGATAAATGATAACTTTCTCTGACCAAAAGGCCAATAGAGATCATATTTATCATAAATGATGGACAACGGTGATAATCACTCAAAATGATATCTTTTGAAAATAAGCTTGATAATTTCTAAAGCTAGGATTGGAATAGGACTTCTATCCCCAATGTTCAGATATTTCTCACCATTTTCAAACATTCTATGTACCTATAGTCCTTGCAACAATTGCATAGGACTTCGATATCCAATACTCAGATAGCAAAATTTTAAATTGAGAAATTTCAAGGTGTTATCATATAACATCCTTGATGAGCAACTCTTGTTTCTTTCTCTTGTTTAGCTTGTTATGTTCCAGAAAAGCATGATAATTCTTCTTCCTATAATCCTACTTCTAACAGCAGAAGCATTATGCCAGATTTGGGTCAGCATTAGATTAATTATTTTGATTGGGCTTAGAAGCCCCAATACGAATCCATTCGTACTGCTGAATCAAATTCATCTTTCGATACTAATTGTCAAAGTTGAGTCCCATAAGTCATCACTATCTGATAGTGATTGGAGCAATTAGGATTTAGCCTTAGTTTGAGAAAAAAATAATAACCTATTGTATATGAATTATTTTAAGCCTTGAAACTTGGACTTTAGCCTTAAGATTCTTCCACTATTTTATTCGAATTGGTAGCCTCTACCTCCAATTCATAAATTTATTTTAATTGTCTAGTAGATACTAGAGTCAACATAGACTACACACAAGCCCAACTTTGGTCGACCAATCCATGTGCATCTATGGGTAAGTTCATTAACCAATTGTTTCTCCAAAAAACTTCTGGTAATCTAATTTTACCTCAAAAATTTAATCAGTAGGCTTTGGCCTCTACTGTAAGGATCCAATTAGGTCCAACCATTAACATGACCATATTTAGTGCATTTAACCAATGAATGATTAAGTCCAACTTTGGTTGGCCAACCTAACCACCATTAGAGAGACACTTCTAAGTCATCATATTATCAATGATAATTCCATTTGACAATAAGCACAAGACCTTTAGGCCTCCAATGATTATTGAGTTAATTGACCTATTATCACCTAACTTAATGGAAGGCTATGACTCAGTTATCTCCATAACTTTATCATTTTAAGGATCTAATAAATCTAGAGAATTTAAATTATTTATGAATTAAGGATAGAAAGGATATGGACCAATTTGCTCTCACTGACTTTACCAAGTCATGTCCTCCCACTGACTTCTCAAGTCTTTGACAAGGACTAGGATCAACATCGATCCATGGGCACCTAGATCAGTCTCATTTAATAAAATCAATCTCACCAATTTTCTATGTGACACGGGTTAGCATGAATCAATGAGTAACCTAATCACGACCTGATTAACCACATTAGCCAGGTAAGTGAGTGAAGGAAAAATCAGATTTTCTAGGTCAGGTTCGTTCAAATCTAATTGGATCGAGAGGCATATTTCAAAAAAATTTTTTTAGATCCAAATCAGATCTGACACTTTTTAGATCTAATTTTATGATCTAACAAATAAAAAAATTAAATTAAATTAAATCTAAATTAATGTTACCTTGTTCGGGTAATCTGATTACCCTATGATGATCCTATTTTTTTCTTGAGGTTCTTGAAGTAGCCACGCAAGTGCCTGGCCTCTACCTGTATCCACTCGGATAGGATCTAGAGATCTTCTTCTTTTCTTTCTTTTCTCCAAAAATTAGATTTAAATCTAATTTTGAAGATCTTCAAAACTCCTTTTGAAGATGTGCTATTGTCTCTTGTAGCAGGGCTGCCTTCTTGTTTTCCATCGCTTTTGGATTTCCTGAATCGCACCAAACTCATGCCCAACTGCTTTTGGGCATGGAGAGGAGAGAGTAGGCCAGTAGATGGCATGGAGAAAGAAAAGGGGAGAGGTTGTGGCATTGGCAAAAGGCTAGCTCTCTAAAAGTTGGCACAAATAGGGTTTATATAGACCCTATCTGCACCATGCAGTGCCACATCATCCCGACCAATCACAGCCTTTTGTGCAACCAGATCAAAATCTGGTTGGTGGGATGACATCACCTGATCCGATTAGATTAGAGTCTCTCTCAAACCACCTTAGATGGCACCAAGACTGATCAAAGAAGAGTCTTTGGCGCCACCTAGGTTGAGTCCATCAAGCAACCTGGAGTCCCATCTGTATAGGACTCCAATGTTTATCCACATGGGGCACATGCCATCCTAGGTGTGCACCCTCCATCTACCTACCAAATGGCAGGTGGACTTGGTCAATAAGTCTCTCCCATGGGTGCATGACACATGGGCAGATGTCTAAGGGTCAAAGGTCAATGTTTGACCAAATTCAAAGGATAAGAATTAGAAGGTGACGGAAAATGGCAGGTGTTGTCCCAAATTTATCTCATAAATTAAGACAACCCTTTTCTGACCTAAACAAGCTCCAGTCAAACCAAATAAAGGTTCCTAAGTGAGTACAAACTTATTTGGCTCAGTCGAGATGACTTTTAATGATAAAAAAAAGAGAATATTAGGTTCAATCATATGCTAGCATGATTTTTTTGAACCTAATTGAATCTAATTCAAATCAATCGAACTGGGTTAGTCCAATTGATGATATCCAGATCCAAATCCTTGTTTGTGTGACCTAGTTAGGTTTAATTTTGTGTGGTATTGGGATATGTCGTGATCTCCATCATCGACATCATCCAAACTCCTTTCGATGGATCGAAACTCTTCTGATTCAGACAACTAGAATGATTGATCATCTAAATCATTCTAATTGCTCCCAAAATCCACCAGTGACATCTAGCAGTATATAGTGGCAATCCATCAAAACTAAAAACAAACCTCCTAGTTCAACTACCTATGTGATTAAGTTCTTCTATCTTGAGTCCCGATCGGTTTAAGGTTAAGGTGAACTCATCAAACCCTAATTTCTATCATATAATTTAATCATTCAATTCAAGTTCGATGTGAAAACCTTAATAGAAACTTTTTCTATTATTTCACTCTCTGCCATGGACATGGGCTTATGGACTTGATTTTCATGAAAATCATAGGGCTGCTCCTCTTCTACCGAGGTAGATAGATTTCCTCCTGGTGCAATCCAATTCCTACAATGAACATGTTATAGCCAACATACACCTCAGGATTTCGAATGGCTAGGAGACCGAGTCATAGTATAGTCAAACTATAACACCCTCAAGGTGAACTGCCGATGCACCTCAGATCAAAGAACCAGACATACCACTGCAGCTTCGAGTCGGTCATTGACGAGATGGTAGACTTCCTTATGACTACTCGAGATGGTCACGCTCAGTGCCCTCGTTCTCTAACGAATACCTGTACTCTCACTCTGGTGTCTCCACATCGTAGATTCAAGACTTATCTACTATAAAGAAGTGATTATACACTAACCTTTCGGATCAATCACTATCCTTATGATAATCCTACAGTCAAAAGTATTTTATGGGTTAATAATGAAAATTCTTGTCTTAAATTTTTCACTCTTGAAAATAAAAATTATCATTACCATTAACTCAAGGGATGTATCACAGACACTAAATACACATTTGTGATAGAAAATAATCTATTTCATTATTTACAGTCAAAATTATAATTTTGCCCCTAGAAGTGTATTACAAGTGTTAGCCAATTCTGGCATCTAGGGCACACATGTCTAACAAACTCTCACATGACCTAAAGCTAGTTGGCTACAAATCTAAGTTCCATCTTCTCAAGGTGGGCTTCGATCTTCTGCTGGTCCAATGGCTTTGTAAGCGAATCCGCCGCATTATCTGCGGAGTCGACTCTCTTCACCTCAACGTAATTCTTTTCGAGGTAATCACGGATGAGGTGGTATCGCTGCTCAATGTTAGATATATGTGCCCTAGAGCCAGAATTGGCTGACACTTATAATACACTTTTAGGGGCAAAATTATAATTTTGACTAAAATTAATAAATGGGTTATTTTCTATCACATATGTGTATTTAGTGTCTGTGATACATCCTTTGAGTTAATGGTAATGATAATTCATATTTTCAAGAGTTAAAAATTTAAGACATGAATAATCATTATTAACTCATAAATTGCTCCTGACCATAGGATCATCACGAGGATGGTGATTGATCCGGATGGTTGGTGTACAATCACTTCTCTTTAATAGATGAGTCTTGAGTCTATAGTGTGGAGACACCGGAGCGAGAGTACAGATACTCGTTAGAGAACGAGGGCACTGAGCATGACCACCTCGAGTTAGTCATTAGGGAGTCTACCTTCTCGTCAATGACTGACTCGTTGCTGCAGTAGTGTATCTGGTTCTTTGACCTGAGGTGCATTGATAGTTCACCTTGTGGGTGTTATAGTTTGACTACACCATTACTCGGTCTCCTAGCCATATGGAACCCTGAGGTGTATGTTGGCTATAGCATGTTCATTGTAGGAACTGGATGGCATCAAGATGGAATCTATCTACCTCGGTGGTAGAGGAGCAGCCCTATGATAATCATGAGAATTAAGTCCAGAAGCCCAAGGCCATGGTAGAGTGAAATAATAGAAAGAGTTTTTATTTAGATTTTCACATTGGACTCGAATCGAATGATTACATCATATGACAGAAACTAGGGTTTGACGAGTTAACCTTAACCCTAATCTGATCCGGGCTCAAGATAGAAGGACTGAATCACACAGGTAGCGGCACCAAGAGGTTCGCATTCAGCTCTGATGGGTTGCCACCATATACTACTAGGTGTCACTAGTGGATTTTGGGAGCAATTAGAATGATTTAGATGATCGATCATTCTAGCTGTTCGAATCAGAAGAGTTCTGATCCATCGAAAGGAGTTTCGATGATGTCGATAATAGAGATCATGACATATCCCATTACCATACAGAATTGAACCTAACTGGATCACACAAACAAGGGTTTGAATCTGGTGATCATCAATTAAACTAATCTAGTTCAATTGATCTGAATGAGATTCAACTAGGTTCAAAGAAATCGTGCTAGCACTCGATTGAACCTAACGTTCTTCTTTTCCTATCATAAATAAGTTGTCCTGTCTGAGTGAAAGGAGTTTGTGCTCTATCAGAGGCCTTCATATGGTCTGACTGGAGGATGTCCAAGTCAGAAAAGGTTGTCTTATTTTGTAAGACGTTACCCGCCATTTTTGGTCACCTGTCATTTCTTGTTCTTTGACTTTGGTCAAAAGTCTACCTTTGACTGGTCAAATGTTGACCATTGACACTTTGACTTTTGACCACATGTCATGCACCTATTGGAGATCTAGTGGGGGCCTATCCTCTTGCCAGAACCTGGCAAGAAGAATGGTGCATGCCACCCTAGGCGTGTGCCCAAGTTGGAGGCGCCTAGGAGTCCTTGTTGGATAAGGACTCCATCTCCTTTTTGGATTTCAATTAGAGTTCTTCTAAGAACCAACTTTGACTGGTCTTAGGCACCCTCTAAGGAGGAATCTAGGGGACTCTATTCCTATCAATCAGATTTAGATCTGATTTCATAAAGGATTGTGATTGGTTGGGAAGAAGAGGAGTTGGATCACAGCTAGTCTATAAATAAGACCCTGTACCCAACTTAGATTGATATGAGATTGAAGCTAAGAGTTTCCATACACCCCAAGGCTGCCTCTCCCCTCCTTCTCTATGCCAAACCACCTTGTCCCCTTGCTGTCCACATCCAAAAGGAGTTTTGGATTTTTGTTGGTGCGATTCAAGCAAGAGAAAGGCGATCAAAAGCAAGAAGGCTGCGCTGCTGCAAAGGACGACTGCTGATCTTCAAAAGGAGTTTTGAAGATCCTCCAGATCAGATCCAGATCTGATTTTTGGAGATGTAATAGAAAAGAAGAGGATCTCTAGATCCAGCTAGAGTGGATATCGATAGAGGCCAGGTGCTTGCGTGGCTAGATCCAGAACCTTCCACTGCATACAGGATCATCAATAGGGTAATAGGATTACCCAAATCAGGTAAATTAAATTTGATTTAATTTATCCTTATTTATTTTATTTATTAAAATAATATTAATTAAATTTGAAACATTGCAGATCTGATATAGATCAAAGAGAAAATTTTTGAAATATATCTCTTGATTTGATCAGATCTGAACGAACCTGGACCGAGAAATCAAGATTTTCCTTCAACTGGTATCAGAGCCATGGTTTTAAAAATATTTAGATCTGATTTTAAATTTATTTTAATTAGAAAATAATTGATTTTAGATATCACATGAGATGTGATCAGATCTGAAATCAGAAAAAATTAAAATTAAATGATTTGGATCTAAGATTAGAAGATATGCATGACTAGTTCTAGAATAGAATAGTTCTATAGAATAGTCTTGCATATTTTTGATTTAATCTGATTAAATTATATTTTGGATCTTTTTATTTACTATTTTTTGATATTATATGTATTATAATAACATCTATAAAATAGCAAAAAATTATTTAATTTTTAAAAATCAATGAGATATGATTGATGCGTGTCTAGACTAGTTGTAAATAGTTCTACTAGTTGTCTGGATTAGAATTTATTTTTGATAAGATCAATTTAAATCTAATTTTTAGATTAATTATGAGATAATTTAGATCTAAAAATAAGCATGATTCGATACATGAATGTATGCAAAAATGCCATGATTAGGTCTACTTTGTATGAGCTTCTCAAGGCGTTTCTTCCATGTCCTTGATCATTGGTCAGACAGTTTAGTATCTTGGACTGACTGCCCCATCACAACATTTAGCCTTTAAAAAGTCATTTCGTGACTTGATATTGGCTGGCGACTCTGTTTTTCCCACCAAACATCTCCTGCAGGTGAGCCAACATTTGGCGTGCAGTCCCGATATCCTCATGTTTTGGTGCTGGAGCTCATCAGACATTTTGAGCCCAACATGAAAATATCTGGCCTTTATTATCTTCTTCTATGCCATTTTTCATAGAGACGCTCTCGTATTCAAAGATGACGGGCTCGAGAAGGTTCGAGGGTTCTGGTCCAAAACAATGGTTACTACTTCTCAGGAACCCCAAAATATTTATAGTTCCTAAGACAACTTTATAATTAGATCCGGATCAGTCCTATGTTGTGTTCCAGGATACGGCCAATGGTTGGACGCAGAGTATTTTCCTGTAGAGAGTCAAAAGATCTAGTAGATATTATAATTTGACATTGACCAATTTATTTAGGCGATTTATTTTTAAACAAATTTTAGCTTCCACATTTTCAGATCCTACACTCCCTTTGGTAGAGATCAAAAATTCCATTGATTAATAGATTTCTAATGGGTCGTAGCGGTCCTCACCAACTTGACTCAATCACTTAACACCTAACAGTTATTTGGTGATGGGTAGCCAAATGACGTGAAAAACTCTTGGTCAATGAATCTCTAATCATGTGCACCCAAAACTTGGTTCTCTAATTCATGATCTCAACCGTATCCAGAATATATGATCTACACCTTATTAAGTCAGACCCACCATTTGCCATAGGACTGTTCCTAATTTGAGTCTCTCACCGTATCCAGAATATTGGAAGCCCAACTCATCCCTCCAGCCCCCATAGCCATCCCAATACCATAATAACATGTTGCGTCTTTTCGTGCCAATCCGAGCGCACTGTACCAACCGGAGAAACATCACCCACGGGAAGGGCCCGCACATCTACAATGTGGAAGACCTCAGACTAATCTTTTTCTGGGAGAATTGATTCAGGTCTCATTAAACTAGATGGCTTAGTCATAAACAATTATGACTAACTAGTGGCATGGGTTAGCTCGGATATTAGAACCACATCAGATTAGAACTGTGTACAACAGATCATGGCCAGGTAAAGTGAATCGGTGGAAGAAAGCCATAACTGCGTACTAGTAAGGCATTCAGCGTCGAGTAGCTTTCCAAATTAAAACCAAGTCGGTCATCAATGTGCCAAACTTACCTTAGCACCAAATGTGACGTCAAAAGCAAATATGGTTATCCACAATCCCAGACTCTAACCTCTGAAGCCTAATTAGGTCTTGCTTGATCGTGACTCGATCTTGACCCAGACTTAATCCTATTAGGCTTGTCAATTTAAGGCATTGTTGATCCCATCTAACCGCACTCTAGATTCGGTTGATCAACCGCAGACCTAATTGAGCTACCCAAGCCCGAACCCAGTAATTATGAATAATTCTTAGATCTGAAATTCTCAATTTTAGACCTAATTATTTTTCCATAAACTTAATCTTAAATTAAGTAGGGTTCATAAACAAAATATGCACAATAAATCCTAGGGTTTCAGGATCTAGGGTTTTGCAGAAAGTAAGATTTTTGGGGTTTCTGATTAAACGAACATGCAGCACCCCTACATATCATAAGAACCCCATCGAATGGGAAGAGAGGCCTTCAAATCCTTCTTCATTCTTATGATCGGACGGCGAAGAGGAACGCCTTAATCAGGAACATTTCAATACACAAAACAGTATAGTCTATATAATATTCATATATCTCATT
>QRFJ01005914.1:0-56404 GCA_006176705.1 Cocos nucifera
AGATTAAGATCTCTTCAGCCTTGACTGGAGATAAGGTCTCCCAGAGCTTTCAACCTGAACGGGTGTAGAGCCCGAAAGAGAACTTTGATAGTCACTCTTTTTTGATACTCCCTTTCTTCAAATTTCGAACTCGAGAGTGGAAAACTCATTGTTGGTGATAAACCCGGTCCCATCGAAGTCTATCCTGATGCTTAGCCTAATGCAACTGGTAATCACTGAAGAGCTTCGATCGAGAATTCTCCTCCAACGGTCGAACCCCAGTTGAACTCCTCCAGCGGCCAAACCTTAGTCGAACTTCTTCAATCGACCAAACTCCTCCAACGGCTGACCGACGACTCTTCATGGAACTCCTTCAACCGACTCGCCTAGCAAAACTCCATTCAGACGACTGACTCCTCCAGCAATCAACTCCTTTCGAATTTCTTCTTTAGTTAAATTCCTCCGAGAGCCAAACTTCTTCCAGACTTCTCCCTTAGTCGGATTCCTCTAGGAGCCGAACTCCTTCTGAATCTCACTTTCAATCAAATTTCTCTAGGAGCCAAACTTTTTTCAAACCTCTCCTTCAGTCGAATTCGTATAGGAGCTGAACTCCTCCCAGACCTCTCCTTCAACCGAACTCCTTCAAGAGCTGAACTCCTTTCAAACCTCTTCTTCAGTCAGATTCCTACAGGAGCCAAACTTCTTTCGAACCTTCCCTTCAGTCGAATTCCTATAGGATCCAAACTCCTTCCGGACCTTTCCTTCAGTCGGACTCCTTCAGGAGTCGAACTTCTTCTAGATCTCTCCTTCAATCGGATTCCTTCAGGAGCCAAACTCCTTCCGGACCTTCCCTTTAGTTGAATTTCTACAGGAGTCAAACTCCTCCCAGACCTCTCCTTCAATTCAAACTTTCCAGGAGCCGAACTACTCCTTCCAAATCTCTTCTTCAGTCGGATTCCTATAGGAGCCGAACTCCTTCTGAATCTCTCCTTCAGTCGGACTCCACCAGGAGCCGAACTCCTTCTGAACCTCTCCTTTAGTTGAATTCCTACAGAAGCCAAGCTCCTCCCGGACCTCTCCTTTAGTTGAACTTTTCTAAAAGCCGAACTTCTTTCAGACCTCTCCTTCAACCAAATTCCTACAGGAGTCGAACTCCTTCAAGACTTCTCCTTCAGTCGGATACCTATAGGAGCCAAACTCCTTCCAGATCTCTCCTTCAATCGAATTTCTACAGGAGCCAAACTTCTTTTGGATTTTTCCTTTAGCCAAACTTTATCTAAATTTCTCTAGTGGATTACTTTCTGATTTTAAGTAGTATTCCTCTTAGATGATCCCCTCCAGACGTATTTTCTTTAGAAATTTGAACTCCTCTAGAATTGATATATGTCAAAGTTCTTTACCAACCAATGCTTGCTTCCTCCAAACTACGGCTATTAAATCTCAATGAGCAGTCACTATCAGTCTGACGACATCCCTCTCTCCATAGCAAATCCTACGTGGTCTTGAGCGGCTCAGTAGCAGACGACTATGACTATCACTATCAGTCTGCTATAGGCAACCCCTCTCCCTCTCCATACCAAACCCCACGTAGCCTCGAGTGGCCCACTATAGGATGATATGGCTGTCACAATCAATCTGGCTCCATCCATAAAAAGAAACCCTCAGATATGTTTTCGCTGGGCTCTCTTCTTCTTCCCAAAAACTCAGTCGAACTCTTTCCTGAGCACTCTATTTTTGTTAGCTAGAAGAGCTGACTTGATCATTGGAGGATCTTGTCGGAGCCACCACACTGACTTTGGGTGGGACTTTATTTTGCAAGTCACCGACGGTGACCTCTTCTTTCTTAACTCCAGCTCGGTCTGACGTCGATCAGATTCTGCACCAACATTATCTATTAAATAGGATTCCAAGTAAGTCTGTAGTTAAAACCCCATATGAGATATAGATAGGGTGTAAACCAACACTTTCACACCTTAGGGTATGTGGGTGCCTGGCTTATATCAAACGATTAGTTACAGATAAACTTGGACCTAGGTCTGACAAGTGTACATTCATAGAATACCCAAAAGAGATCAAAGGATACTATTTCTACCATGCTGATGAACCAAAGGTGTTCGTCAGCCTTAGGGCAACCATTTTGAAAAAGGAGTTCCTTGGTGAAGGAACTGTTGCCTCTAAGATTGAACATGATGAAGTTCAATAGGTAGAAAGTCTGGCATAGAATGTTGAACCTAAGTCAGATTTGATTAGATCTGATCCAAAGCCTAGTGAACCAGCACCATTAAGATGATCCGATAGAGTACCGTGCCATCTGGACAGATACTATAGATTCTTGGTCCAAGATGGTGATCCCATCGAACTCAATGAAAACGATGAGGATCCGATCACTTATATGGATGCGATGCAAAGATCCAAGTATAAGAAATGGCTAGAAGCCATGAGATCTAAAATAGATTCCATGAAGGTCAATGATGTATGGACGTTAGTTGACCCACCTGAAGGAGTTAAACCCATTGGGTGTAAATGGATCTTCAAAAAAAAGAGGGGTACAGACGAAAAGGTGGAGACCTATAAAGTCCGTCTGGTTGCCAAGGGGTATCGTCAACGTTATGGTATTGACTATGATGAGATGTTCTCCTCTGTGGCAATGCTCAAGTCCATTCAGATCATGCTTTCCATTGCTACTCATCTAGACTATGAGATCTAGCAGATGGATGTAAAGACAGCTTTCCTAAATGGAGAGCTGATCGAAGAGGTGTATATGATACAACCTAAAGGGTTCATATCCATAGATGAGTCCAAGGTATGCAAGCTTCAAAGATCCATTTATGGATTGAAGTAGGAATCTCGGAGTTGGAACATGCATTTTAATAAAGTGATCAAAATGTATGACTTCATTAAGAACGAAGAAGAATCCTACATTTACAAATGGACAAATGGTCCAGCAGTGGTATTCCTTATTTTGTATGTGGATGACATTCTCTTAATGAAAAATGATATCCCCACACTATAAGAAATAAAAGTCTGATTGTCATCACAGTTCTCCATGAAGGACTTAGGTGAAGCATCCTACATTCTAGGGATGAAGATCTATAGGGATAGATCTAAAAGGATACTTGGTATATCTCAGTCCACGTACATAGAAACTATGCTAAAGAGGTTCAGTATGGAGAATTCCAAAAAGGGCTATCTTTCAATAGGCCAAGAAATTTCTCTCTCTAAGAAGGATTGTCCAACAACTCCTGAAAAGAGAGAGCGTATGAGTAGAATCCCATATGCTTTGGCAGTGGGGTCTATTATGTATGCAATGACATGTATGAGACTAGACGTGGCATACTCACTAGGAGTGGTGAGTAGATACCAATCTGATCCTAGAGAAAATTACTAAAAGGTGGTTAAAACCATCCTTAGGTATTTGAGAAATACTAAGGACCAATGGTTAGTTTATGGTGAGTCAAATCTGAAGCTTGTGGGGTTTACAGACTCCAGCTTTCAATCTGACCATGATGACAGTAAAAGTATATCAGGATATATCTTTAGTCTAAATGATGGAGCCATCTGCTAGAAAAGTTTCAAGCAGCATACAGTAGCTGACTCTGTTTGCGAAGCAGAGTACATAGCAGCATTAGATATAGCAAAGAAAGCTGTGTGGCTAAGAAAATTCATTACCGAGCTCGTAGTAGCACCCTTCATTGATAGTCCAGTCCTGCTCTACTATGACAACACTGGCATCATAGCTCAAGCAAAGGAACCGAAGGCACACCAACGGATAAAGCACAATCTGCACCGCTTTTATTTGGTCCGTGAAATCATGGATCATGGTGATGTCGACCTTCAAAAGATCGACGAAAAAGAGAACCTAGCCGACCTCTTCACTAAAGCCCTAGCAATCAAGGAGTTTGACAACCATAAGTCGAAGATGGATATTAGATACTATGCCGAGTGGCTTTAGGATAAATGGGAGCTGTTGAAAATTATGTCCCAAAGCCAATCGTCAGCCTATTGACAGTTGAGTTATTTTATAATTATAATTAATTTATTAATTAATAAAAATATTTTGACATCTTTTTTATCATAAGTTTATATCTTCTAATATACTCCATTATTGTGATGAAGTTCTTTGGACTATTTAGTTTCGATAAAGAGAGGATTTATCGATTAGTCCTTAAATTTATTCATGACCAAATGATAGGCTGTTAATTAGGACAACAGCGTCTATCGAGCATAGATCGCTATATGCCATATAGGTTAGTTATCCTCCTAACCAAAGAGTGTGGAGACATTAGTATGGCATATAGGTGAGATGTATGGATACATCGTCATTGAATGTGCCCAACTCTAGAGCATTCTGCTGTCGAGAATGTCTCTGATGGGATACAGGTATAAGTATCCCTTAGACCTAAGATCACCTCAGTGACTTGCAAGCAACTCACTGTGCTTTGATACTGAACTAACTAAATTTCTAATTCAGTAATAGAAGGCTTTTGGGCATAGTCAAATACTTATGAAGTTGGAGTGTGATCAAGATAGAATTTACCACTTCAAAAGTTGGAGAAGAATGTATCACTGTATTTCAATATAGCGAAACCTTGGCCAGAGTAATCCATCAAATGGATTTGATATTTTGAAATACAATATGGACAACCTAATCAGAGTTGACAGTTAAACTCTGAGGTATTCTATGAGCATTATGGTCAAGGGGATGAATTATATGGAAACTATATCCATATGGATTCTAAGGATGGTGTTCTACACCTTCGACCTATCCGACCGTCGGGTATCATTGCTAGATGGTCACTTCAATTGGTACCAAAATTTATTTCTGTGCTACCAGCTTAGGTTTAGACCTATGATGTCACACACATTAGAGCTTACGATCAGATCGGATGGTTGATCAATGATTAAGAATTGTTCTAGGGTTAAACAATCAATACGATTAGTATTTAACCTAGTGCAAGTGTTATAGGAGGATCGATTAGCAATTGGATTACTAATTGACTTAATTTGATTAAGTCAATAGGCTAAGATTAAATCTAATTAAATATGATTTAATTATTTTGATTTGGACTTGATTGGATCAAGTTCAATTGGTTTATTGGATAAGCCAAGTGCAAGAAAGAACTAGTCCTAGTCTAACTAGAACTCTGATTAACCTAATTTTCTAATTTAATTAGAAATTAAATTAAATTAAATTAAATTTAATCTAATTTAATTAAGTTCTTAAATGGGTTAGGGCCTTATTTAGTTGGGTTGTTTTAATCTTGATTTTATTTGGTTAAAAGATCTTGTTTGACCAAGTCAAAACAAGAGTCCTAGTGTGACTAGGACTCCCTATCACTTACGCCACTTAATTCTCATGCCCCATGCCCTTTTTGTTTTGTTTCATACGTGAAAATTCTCCACTTCCATGGCTTCTCACACCCTCTTTCTCTTCTCCTTTTCTCATAAGGAAATTTGTTGGAAGACCAAGTCAAAAGAGGAGTTAGTTTTGCTTAGGATTCTATGAGATAGAATCCTTGTTGACCAAAACACCTTTCCTTGAGTGCCATCCACTCTTTTAATTAATTATTCTCTTTTTTTCATAAAAATAATCTCCTTTTTCATGTTCCCTCCCTTGCTGGTCCATGCCAATAATTGTGGAGGAGGCGCCCAAGAGTTGGGCACTCCAACAACTTTCCATGTTTGGATATTTTTAGTCTAGGATTTTGATCTAACTTGGACTCTTTTTTTTTATTTATTGGATGAATTTTTTGCTAATTGTTTTGTAGAATATAGAGCATTGGGAGAGGTTTGGGGTGTGCAAAAATCAAAGAAAGAGGGTCATTGGGCATGGGGGTTCCATAGGCACCAAACTAGGTGTCTAGGTGAGAGAAAAGAGAAGAAGAAGAGGGTCTTCTTCTAAGGCTGAATTATTTTCAATCTCTCCTTCCTTTTTTAAGTTTTTTTCTTAGAGAGTCTCATATCAGTAAACTCTCATCTTCCTTATCATATTTTCGAGAGTCCAAATTTCGAAGAAGGGAGCATCAGATCGATCATCGAAGAAGGATCAGCATAGTACTAGTATGCTGTGCTGATTTCCTGCATCAGACTTTAGATCAGAAATCATAGGCTCATGTGGATGACTCCTAGAGGCCGATCACATGTGCAGCTCTTGACTTCATTCTCAAGCCCGGATCAGCAAGTTAGAACATCTAACTTACTCAGGTAATAGATCTGATCTATTAACTTCATACCTGCATCTGATGTAGTGTAGATCTAGGCTGATTTGATCAATCTTTTACTTTCTTATTTGATTTTAATTTTTATTTTAATATCATACTTGATCATGTAATAAATCTGAGATCGAGGTGTTTACATGTTTATTTAAATAAATATTTGATTTATTTAAGTCTTCTGCTGCAAGATCTTGAAAAAGTTTTCAAGATCTACCTGTAAAACCCTAGATCTGGTTCCTTCAACTCTTGGATGCCTCTCCTAAAATTTTTGCTTATGATAATAATTATTCACATAAAAAATATGAGGGAGAAAGAGTGGAGAAAGTAATAGGAGCATGGCAAAATAGGGCACAAAGAGGGGGAAGAAGTTTAATGGATTTCAAACTAACTAATTAGAGTCCAAGAAAAAACTACTTTTCAAGTTTGAACAATTCAAACCAATTTCCAAAAACCAAGGAGGTTAGATGGCATGGGACCTTCCTTAGGCATGGAAATAATCATGTAGAAAAAATAAGGTGGGCATGGGGCATAGAGGGCATGGCGCAAGGGAAGAAGGAGAGTCCTAGTCCAACGAGGACTCCTACTTGACAAGGTCCAACCTATTTTGAACCTTATTTGAACAAGAATTAATGCAACCCAATTAAGGATGATTCTAGTCCAACTAGAAGTCTAATTAAATTAGATTAAATCATATTTAAATATAATTTAAATTCTAACTTAATTAAAAATTAGGTGCACTCAAGTCCTAATCAAATAAGAAATCGATCTTCCTTATAATTGGCTTATCTCATAAATAAATTCGAATAGACCCAATCAAGTCCAAACCAATTCTAATTGAATCTAATTCAATTAGACTCGATCTCAACCTAGTTGCTCAATTAAATTGAGCTAATTAGTAATCCAATTGCTAATTGATCCTCCAGCAATACTTGTACTTGATTGATTATCAATCGTATTGATGATTCGATCACTGAATGATTCTTAATTATCGATCAACCATATGATCAGATAGAAATCTCTTATGTGTATGATTCCAAAGGTTCGAACCTAAGCTTGTAGCATACAAACTAATTTCTATACTAATCAAAATGACCATCTAGCTATGGTACCCGACGTTCAAATAGGTCGAATGTATGTAAAGTAATATTCTTGGAATCCTGGCCTATGGTTACCATGTAATTAATTCCTTTGACCCTTAATGCTTAGGATGACTATGAGTTAGCTATCAAAACTCAAATAGCTCATCCATATTATGTCTTAAAGTTTGCAAATCTCATAACTCCTCATGAAAATTATTCAGACCTAGGTTTTACTAAATTAAAATACAGCGAGACAATCACTCCTGAAATTAATCAGTAGTGGTTAATCCCATCTTGACTCACACACTGACTTTATAAGTACTTGACTACATCTAAAAATCTTCTATCACTGTATTAAAAATATAGGTAGTCCAGCACCAAAATATAGTGAGTTGCTTGCAAGTCACCATGATGATCTTAGGTCGAAGGGATACTTATATCCATTGGTCTTTACTAGCTACTCTTGATAGTAGAGTGCTACATTAGTCATGTTCAGTGTAGATATACTCCTATATCTTACTTGTATGCCATACCAATTGTCTCTATACCACTAGTTATGAGGATAACCAATATATATGACACACAGCGACCTACACTCAATAAATTATTGTCCTAATTAATAACTTATCATTTGGTCATGAACATTTTTAAGAATCATCCGATAAATCCTTTTTTATCATTTAAGTGTGGTTCTAAGGACTTCATCATAATATAGAAGTTCAACTAAAAAAGATAAAACTTTTATGATGAATAAGCCAAATAATCATTATTAATTAATAATTCATATAAATTACAATTATCTATAACTTAGATAATTGGCTTTGGGATACATTTTCTAACAACTCCCATTTGGACTAAAGTCAATCAGAACAATATCAAATATCCTATCTTAAACTTGAGTTCATCAAACTCCTTCATTCCGAGGCTTTAGCAAATGGGTGGGTTAAGTTCTTCTTTTTCATCGATCTTCTACAAGACAGTATCATCCTGATCTAAAGTCACTTGAACAAGGTGATAGCAATGCAAAATATGCTGGTCCTATAGTGCACTTTCAGTTCTTTAGCCTGAGCTATGGCTCCAGTGCTGCATTAGGACTAGACCATCGATGGAGGATGCCTCTCCCAGCTAGCTAATAAACTTTCATAATCACACAGCCTTTATGGTAGCATTAGATGCCGCGATATATTCTTTCTTGCATATAGAATTGGTTATGATAGTTTGCTTGGAATTTTTAAGGAAATTGCTCCAGAATCTGGAGTATATTCATGATCCGACACTCTCTTGCTGTCATCTCAATCTGACTAAAAACTAGAATCTAAATATTCTATAAGTTTTAAGTCAGTATCTCCATATATGAGTCTGTGGTCCTTAGTATTTCTCAAATACTTAAGGATTATCTTTTCAATCTACTAACAGTTCTCATCCGAATCAAATTGGTATCTACTCACTATCCTTATTGAGTATGCCAAATCTGGTCTTGTACATATCATAGCATATATGATAGATCCCACTACCAAGACATATAGGATTCCATTCATATGCTCTCTCTCTTTGTCGCACAATCCTTCTTAGAGAGAGAAATTCCAAGGCCTTTCTTGGAATTCCCCATACTGAACCTTTTAGCATGGTGTCAATGTACGTGGATTGGGACAACTTAAGCATCCTTTTAAATCTATCTCTATAGATCTTCATCCCTAGGATGTAAGATGCTTCTCCTAAATCTTTAATGGAGAAAAGAGATGATAGCCAAACTTTTATTTTCTATAATGTTGGAATGTCATTTCCAATTAAGAGAATGTCAACCATAGATAATACAAAGAATAACACTACAGAACCATTTGCCCATTTATAGATGTAGGGTTCTTCTTCATTCATAACAAAGACATGTTTAGAACACATGTTCCAACTTTGAGATGACAGCCAAATGGACTTTATAAGTCTCCACTTTCCTGTCTGAGCCACTCTAATCCTTTTTATGAAATTTTACTTACAGCCAATAGGTTTTATCCCTTTAGGTGTATCAATTTGTATCCATACACTATTGATCTTCATAGACTCTAATTCAGATTTCATGGCTTCAAGCTACTTCTTAGAGTCAGACCTCTACATTGCATCCATCTAGGTCATCGGATCCTCATTATTCTCATTGAGATTAATAGGATTGCCATCCCATACCTAGAAGCCATAGTATCTATTTGGTTAATGTAGTACTTGTGAGCTCAGAAGTAGCACTCCCAAGTCTTGAAAATATGAGAGGATAGGTCATGAAAAAATGGGAGCGAGTCAAAAGAAGAATCAGTCTTAATAGTAAAGTTAAAAAACTGAGCTGGCTCACTCTGAGACTGAGCCGACTCAGTTGAAAACCAGGCTGACTCACTCTGAGACTGAGCAACTTAGTTGGGAACTGGGTCGGCTTAGTCCAAGACTGGGTTGGCTAGATCTTAGAGAAAAATTCAGATAGAAAGCAGCATTTTGGGGCTGTTAGCATGGTACACAACTAGATCAACTCAGTCTGAAATTGAGATGATCTAGTCATAGGTTAGCTAGCTCAGTCTGAAATTGGACCGACTCAATTTTTGTGGATTAATATTTTATGTACGTAGGTTGTTTGGATTTGGAAAGTTTTTCTATGAGCTTGGACATGACCCTTTGTAAAGTATATATACTAAAAATAGGTCAAGATTGTAAGAGTGCTGACATATACTAAATAAAAATTTTTTTCTCTTGAAAATATCTTCTTCTCTTCTTCTCTATTCCTTGATTTATTTGATCATGCTTCCACAAAAATCTTTAAGAAATACTTTCTTGTTGCTTGGCTAATCACCAGTGGCCACGTCGATCCGTGTGGGAAGAGCACATATTCTCAATATTTGTATCAGAGTGGTGTTGCATGGAAGGAAGGAAGACACCTAAGATTTAACACATCCAGAATCTATTGCATCAGGTTTTATCCTAAAACTTCTAGTTTGCTTCATGGTTGTCTGTAGATTGAGGTGGATATTGTTTACACGAAGGAATGGTGATACAAAAGTTTGGAAAGAGGATCTAGGGCTAGTTAGATCTTCTATGAAGGATAGTTTTGCTGGTGTGTGTGATCGTGAAGGGTGTTAGGGATCTATTCTTGACTTATTTGAAGTCATGGGATCAAGTGGATTTATGGTAGATTTTGAGAAATTCGACAGCAAGAAAAACTTTACCCTATGGCAGCAAAGAGTAAAGGACTTGTTGGTTCAGTAGAGGATCTACAAGATCTTGACTAAGAAAAGATCGGGAAAGATCAGTGCTGAGGATTGGGAAGAGTTGGAGGAAATTGCTTTTAGCACAATCTGGATGTGCTTGGTCGATCAGGTTTTGCCCAAGGTTTGCACAGAGACTACGACAAAGGGGCTCTAAGAGAGACTGGAGAACACATACATGAGAAAGAATATAACGAACAAGCTGTGGTTGAAGAAACAACTATATAGTCTGAGGATGCCCAAAGGCGAAGATCTTGTTGCATATATCCAAAGGTTCAATCAAATGTGTTCTGAGGTGATGTGTTTGAATGTGAAGATTGACGAGAAGAATCGGGCATTACTGCAATTATGTTCTCCCAGGTTCATATGATGGTGGAAGTGTCAGCCTTGGAGATGATCACCCATGCAAAGTAGCTGAAATTGGCTATATTAGTGTGAGGATGTACGACGGGATCATTCATACATTATCAAATATCAGACATGTACTAGAGTTAAAAAAGAATTTGATTTCTTTAGACTACTTGAAGGAGCAGGGTTATGCTTTTAGTAGCCAGGCTGGGAGTGGATGTCTGAAAATTTTTAAGAAAGCTTTGGTGGTGATGAGAGGTAGAAGACTAAGCAACAATCTTTACAGAATGAAAGGCTCAGTGGTAAATTATAGTGCAGAGGTGCTAGCAGCGGCATAGGAGGAGTAGATTTTATATCGACTATGATACTATCGGATAAGTCATATGAGTGACTATGGGCTCACAAAACTAAGCAGAAGAGGTATGATCCCAGCCCTAAAGAAGGAGGGCACAGATCTTTGTGAGCCATGTATCTTTGGCAAACAGAATAGGATGAAGTTTGTCAAAAGTACCAAGCGCAACGAGGGAGTGCTGGATTTAGTGCACTCGGATGTGTGGGGACTAGCTCCTATATCAGCTAGAGGTAGGGCAAAATACTTTGTTACTTTCATTGATGATTTCTTAAGGAAGGTATGGGTTTATCTGATCAAAGAAAAATCAGAGGTGTTTGCCCGGTTCAGAGCCTAGTGAGCTAAAGTAGAGGAGTCAAGGAGATAGGTAAAGTGTCTGAGGTTGGACAATGGAGGGGAGTATACTAGCCTGGAGTTCAGAAGCTATTGTGAGGAAAATGGCATCAAATGCCATTACATGGTGAGGATGACTCTCCAGCAGAATGATGTCACAGAGAGGATGAATCAGACGCTGACCGAGAAGGCACGAAGTTTGAGGCTATAGACATCACTCCCAAAGTCTTTTTAGGGTGATGCTCTAATTTTTTCTTATTTTTTTATGAACAGGTCCCCTCATTATAAGCTGAATGGAGACATTCCAGAAGAGGTCTGGAGTGAAAAGAAGGTGGAGCTTGGCCATCTGAATGTCTTCGATTGCACAGCCTATGCACATGTGGAGGCAACCGAGATGAGCAAATTGGACCCAAAATCTCTAAAGATGACGTTTATAGGGTATCCATAAGGAGTCAAGGGGTACCTACTATAGGACTTTCAGGCATAGAAGTCAGTGATCAGTAAGGACATTATCTTTGATGAGAAGAGCATCTTGAGGAGGTGTGGGATAGATGAAACTAGAAAAACAAAGGTGAATAGTGGTGGCCAATCAGAGAATGATGGCATGCAGGTTACATCCACTTATAGGAGTGTTCCTATTGAGGTGGAGCTGGACAGAAAAGTATTATCTCAGATTGAAAATTAGCATGGAGGGTCGGTAGTTCAGACAAATGTGCAAGAGCAGCTACAAACATCAGGCAGAGATGTGCTAGTGGGAGTGGCTTTGCACAAGCCCCAGCATACTATTAGAAGATCGATCAGATATGGCATTGATGAGGTTATCTCCTAAGCACTCATCACTGCTAATGGAGATCCAGGAAATTATGTAGAGACCATGGAGAGTGAGGATCATGATTCATGGATGCAGGCCATGATGGAGGAGATGGAATCACTTGAAAAGAATCAGACATGATAACTGGTGGATCTTCCAGAGGGTGCTCGACCTATTGGCTCAAAGTGGGTGTTCACAAAGAAAGAAGCACCTTTAGAACAAGGTGAAGTCAAATTCAAAGCAAGGCTGGTAGCAAAGGAATACTCACAAAGGAAAAGGATTGACTACACAAAAAATTTTTCTTCTATGGTGCGTCATACATGTATTCAAGTTTTACTGTCACTGATGGCACAGCATAATATGGAATTGAAACAGATGGACGTGAATACGGCCTTCCTTCATAGGACTTTAGAGAAAAGAATCTATATGAAGCAGCTAGATGGTTTCATGGAGATGGGATAGAAAGAAAAGGTGTGTTTACTCAGAAAGTCTTTGTATGGCTTGAAACAATCTCCTCATTAGTGGTATCGAAGGTTTGATAGCTTTGTCTTGAGCCTGGATTTAAATAGATGTTAACATGATTATTGTGTCTACGTCAAGGATGTAGATGAGGAGGATGCCCTGTACCTATTATTATATGTAGATGATATACTCATAGCCAGTAGAAGCATGGATGCTATGAAAAGGTTGAAAAGAGTATTATCATCTGAATTTGAGATGAAAGATTTGGATCCAGCTGAGAAAATCTTTGGAATGGAGATTTGTAGAGATAGATGCAAAGGAGTGCTCCATTTGTCACAAGAAAAGTATGTCCAAAAGATTTTGGAGAGGTTTGGGATGGAGAAGGTCAAACCTATAGAGACATCATTGTCGAGCCATATATCTCTCTCCAAGTTATAGCACCCCCAATCAGAAGAGAAGAGAGAGTACATGGATCGAATTCCTTATGGAAATACTATAGGCAGTGTGATGCACACTATGGTGTACTGTAGACCAAATATGGCACATGCAGTGAGCATGGTTAGTAAATACATGGCTAACCCTGAGAAAGAATACTAAAAAGCATTAAAATGGATATTGAGATATCTGCATGGAACAAGAAATTATGGTTTGGTGTTTGATGGGCAGCTGGAAGGATTTGGAGAACAATCTATGGAGATGTGTGAAGGTTCAGGTCCTCTGGAAGGATTTGTTGATGCAAATTATGCTGGTGATCTTGATACAAAGAGATCTACTACTGGATACCTCTTCTGCATATATGGTGGATCGATGTTTTGGAGATCAACCCTTCAGCCAATCACAACCTTATCTACCATAGAAGCTGAGTACATTAGGATAACGGATGCTGCAAAGGAAGCCCTTTGGCTTAGGAGGCTGATTGATGAGCTGGAGATGGAGTAGAGCAAGGTTACACTATTTAGTGATAGTCAGAGTGCTCTGTTGTTGGTGGAGAACCCAGTCTATCATGTATGCACAAAGCATATAGATGTGAGGTACATAGGATCAGAGAGCTGGTAGAGGAAGGTGAAGTGGAACTGATGAAGGTCCATACCAAGGAGAATCAGTCTGATGCACTCACGAAGGTACTTCCTAGAGATAGCTTTCAGAGATGTGTGGTATGGATGGGTCTGTTGAGAAGCGATGAGTTCACAAGAACTTGGAAGCACCAAGGTGGAGAATGTGAGCTTAGAAGTGGCACTCCCAAGTCTTGAAAACATGAGAAGATAGGTCATGGAAAGATGGGAGTGAGCCGGAAGAAGAATCAATCTCAATAGTAAAGTTCAAAAATTAGGTCGGCTCACTCTGAGACTGAGCTGGCTCAGTTGGAAACTGGGTTGACTCAGTCTAGGACTGGGTCGGCTAGGTCTCATGAAAAATCTAGATAAAGAGCAGTATTTTTGGGCTGTTGGCATGGTACACAATTGGGTCAGCTCAGTCTGAGACTGAGATGACCTAGTCACAGGTTAGCCGGCTCAGTCTAAAACTGGGCTGGCTCAGTTTTTGTGGATTATTATCTTATATACGTGGGTTGTTTGGGTTTGAGAAGCTTTTCTATGAGCTTAGGCTTGATCCTTTGTAAAGTATATATACTGAAAATAGGTCAAGATTGTAAAAATGCTAAAATATATTGAATAAAAGCTCTTTTCTCCCAAAAATCTCTTCTTCTCTTCTCCTCTATTTCTTGATTTATTTGATCATGCTTCCACAGAGATATCTAAGAAGTACTTCCTTGATTGCTTGGCTAATCACCAACGGTCACGTCGATCCATGTGGGAAGAGTGCATATTTCCAACACATGGCAGCTGGTGGATCTACCAGATGATGCTCGACCCATTGGCTACAAATGGATTTTCACCACAAAAAAGGCATATTCAGAGAAAAGTGGAGTGAGGTACAAGGCTAGGCTAATAGCCAAAGGGTACTCAAAGAGAGAAGAAATTGATTACTTAGAAGTCTTCTCTTTGGTTGTCAGACATACGTCCATCAGGATGATGTTGAGCATAGTTTCTGCTCATGATTTGGAACTGGAGCAAATGGATGTTAAGACAGCATTCCTCTATAGAAATTTAGAGGAGAACATATACATGGAGCAGTCATAGGACTTTAGGGAGCCTAGGTCAGAGAGAGAGGTTTGTTTATTGAAGAAATCATTATATGGATTGAAGCAGTCTTCTAGATAGTGGTATAAGTAGTTTGATACTTATGTGAGAAGTATTGAACTTTCTAGGTGCGATCATGACCCGTGTGTATATATGAGGTCTCTGGAAGATGGATCTTGGTTATACTTACTCTTGTATGTAGATGACATGCTGATAGCATGCATGAGTAAGGAAGTTGTGCAGGAGTTGAAAGGAGCTTTATCTCAGAAGTTTGAGATGAAGGACTTGGGGCCTACAAAGAAGATCCTTGGTATGGAAATCATTAGATATAGAACCAAAAAGCTGCTACATCTATCTCAGGGAGGATATATCAAGAAGATCTTAGAGAGGTTTAGTATGAAGGAGGCCAAACCGACTGAGTTGCCACTAGCCGGACATGTCAGACTCTCTAAGATCATATCACCATAGATTGAGATGGAGATTAAAGAGATGGAAAAGATTCCATATGTTTCTGATGTGGGAAGTGTTATAGACTCTATAGTATGTTGTAGGCCAAATTTAGCCCATGTAGTGAGTCAAATGAGCAGGTTTATGGCTCAGCCTGGAAAGGAGCACTAGGGAGCACTGAAGGGTATCTTCAGATACTTGGCAGGTTCAGTTGGGATCAGCATCTGCTACAACCAGCGGAAAGGTGCTAAATAATATCCTAACATGTCTAAGAAAGCTTAAGGGCTAATAGAGGGATTTGTGGATGCAAATTTTGATGGAGATGTGGATACTCGACACTTGACTATAGGTTTTGTATTCAACCTGTATGGAGGTCCAGTCTCATAAAAATCTTGCTTGCAGTCAATTATGGTCTTGTCCACTACTGAAGCAGAGTGCATTAGCATCACAGAGGTAGTGAAGGAGGCTCTATGGTTGAAGGGCTTGGCACTGGAGATGGAATTTTCATAGGATGTAGTCAAAATGTATTGTGACAGCCAGAGTACTTTATTGCTCGCATAGAACTCTATGTATCATATGAGGACCAAGCATATTAATATCAGATACCACAGAATCAGAGAGCTAGTGGAGGATGGTTAAGTGGAGCTGGTGAAGGATCACACCAAGAAAAATCCAGCTAATGTGCTCATAAAGATACTTCCATGGAATAGCTTTTACAATTGCATGGTATTGATGGGGTTGATAGATAGAGCTGAGTTCACAAGGACTTGGGACCACCAAGATAAAGATTGTGAGCTCAGGTATGGTGCTCTCAAGCCTTGGAAGCAGGTGGAAAGAGAGCAAGGAGCGAATGGAATCAACTATCAAAAAGCTTCAGCAAATACTTCAGAAGATGGTTTGGATCTTGTTAGAAGAGCCAGCCTGAGCTACAGAGTAACCAGCCCGAGCTGAAGATGAGCTAGCCTGAATTTTGAAAGAGCTGCCTCGAGTAGAAGTCTAGAAAGCATATCTGACTGATACGCTGGAAGAGCTGGCTCGATTCGTGCCAGAGCTAGCCCAAGTGAAAATCGAGCCTACTCGAACCCTAAGAGAGCTGGCCCGAGTAGCAGAACAAAGAGTGGTGATTCAGGCTCTTGCAGGAGACATCACTATTGAGCTGGTCCGATTGCTAACTGAGTCGGCTTAAGCTGTGAACAAAATAGAACATAGTTTCTATTCTGACCTGGGATTGGGTTTAATCCTAGGAACTTAGGGCCTTGGTTTGTAAGGTCCTAAGGGGGTAACCTATGGATTAGACTGGGATTTATCCAATAGATGTGTGCATGGAAGACATGGATGTACATGAGCTCGACGAGTGCATCACATTAGGTTAGCTAGAAGAGTTTTTTAGGTTGGATCTTTTTTGACTAGATATATATACTCTATACTGAGTTTTGTAAACTAAGCATGGAATCAATACAAGCCTTTTCTCCCTAAAATCTCTCGTTCTCTCCCTTTTCTCAACGTCTTAGAGTTTGCTAGGGTTTCAACAGAAAGGCCAATCCTTTTCTTGGATCCTTGTTGCTGTTTCTGCAATCATCGAGTAGCAAGGATTGTTTCCAGCAAATTGGTATCAGAGTAGCCATCTGAAATAGCAGTTTCATCTCTTGTATAGTTTACACTTGGTTCATATGCAATAAAAGCTTATTGACATTAATGATATTTTGTGACTCATATAAAAGTGTATCAAGGGATTGCTCATCTGAGAGTGTGTCATGATGGAGGAACTGCTCATTTGAGAGTGTGTCATGAAACTGCTCATATGAGAGTGTGTTATGATGTAGGGATTGCTTATTTAAGAGTGTGTCATGGGACTGCTCATCTGAGAGTGTATCATGGTGGGGGACTGTTCATCTAAGAGTGTGTCATGATGTGATTATTCATATAAGAGTGTGTCAGTGGGACTGCTCATATATGATTTGTGATTGTGGTATGCTTACTCATATGAGAGTATGTCATAGGACTGCTCATATATGTGGATATGGTTGTTGTATGATTATCCATGTGAGAGTATATCATAGGACTGCTCATATGTAGATGAAATTATGGTATGGTTACCAATATATAGTTGTGGTACAAATACTCATGCAAAATCCTATGGAAACATGTTACTATGGTACCATCAGTGGTAAACAAAGATTTGTGCTTGACAAGAACTTTTTATATGATTCATATTTATTTTATTCAATTATTTAAAAGTTTGTTGGTACATGCTATACATGGTAGTATAAAAATTATAATAAGTTTTCTATTGATAGTGGATACATTCATTGGGACTTCAAGTCTCATTATGTGGTTTTATATTTTCTTCTCTAAATAGATTGGAGCATCTTAGTTTGGCATCAGCATAAGGGAGTTTGGTATCAGCATTTTAGAATTTTATGTTGTATGTGTTAGCTTATGAGGGCCTTACTTTTGGAGGAGTTTTGGATTGTATATATTATGTATTATCAGTTGAATATAAATGAATGTATTTTATTATTAATATTAGATGTATTAAACATAGCTTGATAAATGGAAGCTTAAGATGATGTTGTTAAATGTAGAGTAATTTGAAATGCTTGTGCAATGATTTTAAGGGATTGATCAGATTACTTAATAGTAGGTAATTAATGATGTTGTAATTTAGCTCGGTCATAATTTAAAAATCTCCTTAACCTTTTGATAAGGGTGGGATGTGGCACCGTCACTCAGATTTAGGGGTGGAGTGTTACAATCTATCTGCTCTAGCATCTAGCTTATGTCCAAAATTTTTTTTGACATATGTCGAACAATCCCATATCTTAAAATACTTAAGATTAGATTTCTTCTCTCTCTATATCTCATATAGACTACTAGATACAGACTTTGAAGGTACTCTATTCAAGATATATATTATGACCTCTAGGGCATGACCCCAGAAGAAAATGGTAACTCTATGAAACACATCATGGACTACACCATATCTAATAAGGTACGATTTCTTCTTTTGACTATACTATTTAACTATGGTGTATAAGGAGGGGTCCATTCAAAGAGAATCTTTTTTACTTTAAGATAGTCTAGAAATTTACTGGATAAATATTCTCCTCTCCAATCAGATCAAAGGATTTTTATATTCTTTAAAGTTTGTTTCTCGACCATACTTTGATATTCTTTAAATTTATCAAAGGCTTTGGATTTGTATTTCATAAGATACACATATCCGAACCTAAATAAATCATCAATAAATATCATAAAATAAGAGTATTCTTCTTTAGCCTGAGTTATTATAGGAGCACATACATCTATATATACAAGTCCTAATAACTCACTTGTCCTTTCTCCATGTCTACTAAATGGAGTCTTGGTCATTTTACCCATAAGACATGATTCACAAGTTCCTAATGATTCATAATCATAAGGATCAAAGAACTTTTCTTTGTATAACTTGTTGATCCTAGTCTCAATAATATGACCAAGTCAATAATGCTAAAGTAAAGTATTATTTATTTCTTCTCTCTTATATTTTCTATTTTCATCAATAAAAAAAATATTATCATTCAAAGATAAAGTCAAAAGATCATTGTTAAAAATGCTATAACATATTATTTCATTAGAAAATTTGATTGAGCAACCATTACTCATTACAGATATTTCATAACCTTGTTTTAATAACAAGGATATAGAAATAATATTTCTAATGATCTTAGGCATATAATAACGATCTTTTAGCTCTATGATCTTTTCAGAAGGTAACTTCAAGATATTTATCTCTACAGCCTCTGCTTGGATGGACTATCCTCCAGCGTCGTAGAGCTCGAAGTCTTCCTTCTTCAAAACTCTAATTTTTTATAGCCCCTGCAAAGATTTGCAAATATAAAAACTGCAACCGATATCCAATATCCGAGACTTTGAAATGAAAGAATTCAATGATAATATTGTATGTATTTCATACATACCTTTCGGTGCAATACTTGCACCAGCCTTCATAGTTGCAAGGTAAGCCTTGCAATTCCTTTTCTAATAACCTGCTTTGCCACAGTAAAAATAGGTCATCTATCCAGAGTCCTTCTTTTCCTTCTTTCTTTTATTTATGCCACCTTTAGGGTCCATCCTCTTCTTAGATCCCTTTTTACCTGCCTTCTTCTTGGAGATCCCATCCACAAGAAGAAGAGGAGCTTTATCCTTCTTGATATGACTCTCTACTATTTTGAATATATTTAACAGCTCAAGTAAGGAAGTATTCAGTTTGTTCATATGATAGTTCATGACAAATTGAGAAAAATAATTTTGGGAGTGATTGCAGGATCAGATCCTGACTTAACACTCCATCCATAACAAAACCTAATTGTCTTAATCGAGTGATTAGGTCAATTACCATCAATACATGGTCTTGCATGGATGTTCTTTATATCATTCTGGCATGGAATAATTGCTTAAATATCTCATATCTAGCAGTCCTACTCTATCCTCTAAAAAGCTCTTTTAGATTGAGTAGTATGGACTGAGTATTCATTGAAGGAACTAGATCTAGAATTTCAGGACTAGATCTTGAAATTTTTTTAAGATCAGATAGTGGAAGACTAAAATAAATTAAAATTTATTCAAAAAAACTAGAGAACCCCTAGATCTAAAATGCTATTATATGATTATAGCATGTGATTAAATCAAAAATTAAAAATATTAGAAAGAAAAATATGTTGATCATATCAACATGTATCTACACCACATCTAATGCAAGTATGTAATAATAGATCAGATCCATATTACCTGTACAAGTTAGACATTCTAACTTGTTGATCCAGGCTGAAGGATGAAGCTCCAAGCCGAACATGTGTCTGGCCTCTAAGAGATGTCCACACGAGCCTACGAACCTCGATCAAAAGTTTGATGTAGAAAATCAGCATAGTATGCTAGTATTGTGTTGATCCTTCTTTGACGGTCGATCTGGTACTTCCTTCTTCTAGATTTGGACTCTCCAAAGATTAGAAGAAAAAGGAGAGATTTTAGATCTGAGACACTCTCAAAAAAAATCTCAAAAGTAGAAGAAAAAGGTATTGGAAAATGTATCCTAAAATCAATCATCTAAGTAGTAGATAATTGAAATTAGTATTTGAATTATCTAATAACAATAGTTATTTAGCTGCTTCATCATAAAAGTTTTATCTTTTTTAAATGAACTTCTAAATTATGATGAAGTTCTTAGAACCACAATCAATCGATAAAGAAGGATTTATCGGATAGTTCTTAAATTGTTCATGACTAAATGATAAGTTATTAATAAGGATGATAACTTATCGAGTGTAGGTCACTGTATGCCATATGCGTTGGTTGTCCTCATAATCAAGTGATGTAGAGACACTGGTATGGCATCCAGGTGAGATGTAGGAGTACATTTGTACTGAACGTGATCAATGTAACATTCTACTGTCAAAAGTAGCTAGCTAAGGCCAATGGGTATAAGTGTTCCTTCGATCTGAGATCACCACAGTGACTCACAAGCAACTCACTATACTTTGGTGTCGGACTGTCTGTATTTTTAATATAGGTTCGAAAGATTTTTGGATACAGTCAAATACTTATAAAGTCAGTGTATGAGTCAAGATAGGATTGACCACTCCTGATTAACTTCGGGAAGAGAATGACTTGCTGTGTTTCAATTTAGCAAAACCTAAGCCTAAGTAATCCTTGTGAGATGTCATGGGATTTGCAAAATTTTGAGACACAATAGCAATGACTTGTATGAGTGCTGACAGCATACTCGAAGTCGTCTTGAGCATTATTAGTCAAAGGAATGAATTATATGGTAACCATGGGCCAGGATTCTAAGAATGTTTCTTTGCATACATTCGACCTATTCAGACGTCGGAAACCATTGCTAGATGATTACTTCGATTGGTATAGAAATTGATTTCTATGCTACCAGCTTAGGTTCGAACCTATGGGGTCATATACATTAGAGATCATAATCTTATCAGATGGTTAATCGATGATTGAGAATCATTTTGAGGTCAAACATTCAATGCAATTGATGTTTGACCTAATGCAAGTATTGCAGGAGGATTGATTAGCAATTAAAATGCTAATTAGCTCAATTTAATTGAGCAATCAAGCTGAGATCAAGTCTAATTAAATTAGATTTATTTATAATTAGTTTATATTTAATTATATTAAGTCTAGTTGGTTTATTAGATAAGCCAATTGCAAGAAAGAATAATTTCTTGTTTGACTAGGACTTAAGTGCACCTAATTGACTTAGGATTTAAATCAGATTTAAATCTTGATTTAATCTAATTTAATTAGACTTCTAGTTGTACTAAGATCATCCTTAATTAGATTGTATTTAATCAAATTTAAATATAATTTAAATTGGGTTTAAAATAATTTTGACCTAATCAAATAAGAGGAATCCCAGTTTGACTGGGACTCTCTCTCTTTCTCTTGCACCTAAGACCTCACGCCCACCTTAATTAATTTCTAATTTTTCTATGTCTATTCCCACACTAAATAAGGCCTTCCATGCCCCATAATTCATATTTTTGGAAATTTGTTATGACTTGGTCAAAACTTGGAAGAAGTTGGAATTTGTTTCCTACTTGGAAGAGTCCCCTTTGATCAAAACTTCTTCCCCTCTTGTGTGCCCACTTAACCCATGCCATATTTAACTTCTCCACCCTTCTCCTAGGTTTTTGGGATGTGGATTTGATGGTTCTCATGATAAAAATCAAGAAAGGGGCATCCAAGAGTTGGACACCCCATAGAAGTCCTCCTTTGACTAGGTATTGACCTAGTCTTGCAATAAAAGATGGACACCTCTTTTAAGATGGTTAGAGGATGTGAAAAATATTAAAAAATTATAAAAAATTAGAAAAAAAGTAGGAGAAGGCGTGGAGGATTTATGGTTCCAAGATTCATGGATAAGAGCCATCAATTAAGATATCAAAGGCTGATGTCTTGAAGAGATAAGGTAAGAGATGATTGTCTTCTCTTATATTTTTCTTTTATGTTTCTCTCTTTCTATTTTATTTATAATTTTTATATGATAAAAATCTAAGAGAGAGAGAATATTTGGATGTAGGGATGAGTTCTCCAAGTTGTTGGGGCATGGTGTTATTTTTTGGACATGATCTAATCATATCCTGATGAGAGAAGGAGAAGAGAAGAAAGGTCTTCTCTTAGGATTTCTTGGAGAACCTTTCCTCTTCAATTTTTGTGGGAATTTTATATGAATAAAATCAAAAATTTTAGATCTAGAAACTTAAAAAAAATCCTAGAAAAGAAGATCTCCTCTTGTCCTAGCATAGAGATATTTTTAGGACATCAATCGTTGATGTCCTGAAGGAGAAAATTTATCTTCTCTTAGGATTTTTTTTTTTTTTATTTTATTTTCTGATTTATGAAAGATCCAAGCATTGGATTCCTCCCTTATTCCTTTTCATGTTCTTCATCTCTTGGAGTGTCTAAGAGATTTGAAGAACATGTATTTGATTAACCATCAGAAGGGATTCACGAAAAGCTAGCACTTTGAGCGGATCTTCATTCGATGAACCTCTAATATGTGTTGCAGGTTTGTGTAGATCACCTATAGAGGTTGGATGCTTATGACTCCAAAGATAATAATAGATTCAAACACAGAGTTCTCGACCCATGCAAAGATAAGAGATCTGATCTCTTGGTGACCTAGATGCTATCAAGGGTTAGATCTAGAATTATTCTAGATCTAGGTATTGATATGATCAATACCACATGATTAATTTAATTTTAAATTTATATTTACATCATTACATATTATAGATCCTTGATGTAGGGTTTCATAATTTGATTATATGCATGTTATAGATTAAATAATTTAATCTATGTCTTCCACTGCTCTATATTTTGAAAAAGTTTTGAAATCTATGCATGAAACCCTACATATTTTCTAACAGTGGTATCAGAGCATCTAGATTCTTTTATAACATGATCATGTTTGTATTAGATTAAATCTAAAAATTAAAATTAATTAAAGATCGTACACTTTCATAAGATTGTCTTGTTGTAAGGTTAATCCCTTACAATGAAAAGGTTGTCCTAGTATGTGCTGATCTGAATCTGAATCATAAATAATTTAGATTAGATCTAAGAAAATTTATGATTCAATTTTTTAATTTAAATCTAAAATTAAATAGATATTTAATCTATTTTAGATTATTTAGATTAGATCTAAATAATATCAAGATTACACATACTGCCATAAAGTTGTCCTACTGTAAGATTTACCCCTTACAGTAAAAAGGTTGTCCTAGTATGTGCTGATCCGAGAAACCTAAGTCATAAATATGTTAGATAAAATCTAAAATAATTTATGATTTATTTTTAAATTTTAAATCTAATTTTAAATGATTTATGATCTGATCCACATGATGTGTTTTATGTTTAGATCTAGATCCTCTTATTGCATATGTTGATATATAATTTTTATTTTGAATCTTGAATGTATATATATGACATATTTATTTTGTAGAATTTAAATTAAGACTTACTTTCTTTAAAACCCTAGATTCAAAATCCTAGGACATGATCTAAATAATGAAATTAATTAGATCTAAAACCATATATTGAATATGATTCAATGTAAATTATTTATAATTTAAAAATATTTTAAATAATAAAATTAGAAACTAGTTCTGAGGTTCCACAAATCTAAACTTTGAACTTAATTAAGAATTAAGTGATTGTTTAGGATCTAGGTTTGTAATTTGAAGATCCCAAGATAATTTCATAAAACTTGGGTTAAAGGTTAAATGGGTTAGTTTTGATCAGGTCATTAACTGGGTTAGACCTAGAGTTAGATTAAATATAGACTTAGTTAAGAAATTGATCAAACCTAATTAATAGTTAATTAAAATTTGGTCATTTCTTTTCTATAGATTAATTCAATAGTTGTAGTTGATTAAAGTACATATATCTAATAAATAGACCTGATCGTGGCTCAGTGGTCAAGCCCGAGTCTTTAGGCAAATCAAATCAAAATTAATAAATTAATTGGTGTCTAAGGTAAGTCTGGTATTCCAGATCGATGGTTTTTAATTGGCAACCCGCTTACCTGATCATTTCTAATAGTATCTAAGGCAAGCCTTGGCAGACTCTTCCATCGATCTCACTTACCTGGCCAATATGGTTAGTTAGATTTTGATTAGGTTGCTTATTGATTCAAGCTAACCCATGTCACATAGAAAATCAGTGAGACTGATTTCATTCAGTGAGACTGATATAGGTGTCCATGGACCAAAATTGATCATAATCCTCATCAGTGACATGTGAAGTCAGTAGGAGGACCTGACTTGGTGGAGTCAGTGGGAGCAAATTGGTCCATATTGTTTCTATCCTTAAATCACTAATAATTTAAATCCTCTAAAATTATTAGGTCCTTCAAATGACGAAGTTATGGAGATAACCGAGTCATAGCCTCCCATTAAGGTGTTTGATAATGAGTCTATTAACTCAATAATCATTGGAGACCCAAATGCTCGGTACTTGTTGACTAATGAAATTATCATTCATTATATAATGACTTGGATGTGTCTCTCTAATGGTGGTTAGGTTGGCCAACCAAAATTAAAACTAAACATTCGTTGATTAAATGCACCATGTATAGTCATGTTAATGGTTGGACCTAATCGGATCCTTGCAGTGGAGGCCAAAGCCTACTGATTAGGTTTCTGGGGCAAAATTAAATTACTAGAAGTTGTTTGGAGAAATAATTGATTGTGAACCTACCCTTTGATGTAAATGGGTTGACCAACCATAGTTGGGCTTATGTGCAATCTATGTGGATTCTAGTACCTACTAGGAAATTAAAGTAATTTCTTGAATTGAAGGTAGAGGCTAGCAATTCGAATAAAATAGTGGGAGAACCTTTAGACTAAAGTTCACGTCTTTATGCTTAATATAATTCATATACTTAGGTCAATATTCTCTTTTCTCAAATTAAGGCTAAACCCTAATTGCTCCTATCACTGTTAGACAGTGATGACTTATGGGATCCAACTTCGATAATTAGCATTGAGAGTTGAATTTGGTTCAGCAGTATGAATGGATTCATACTGGGGCTTCTAAGCCCAGTCAAAACAATTAGTCCAAGATTAACCCAAATCAGCCATAGTGCTTCTAATGTTAGAAGCAAGGTCATAGGAAGAAGAATTGTCTTGCTTCACTTGACCATAACAGGCTGAACAAGAGAAAGAAGCAAAAGGTGTTTATTAAAGATGTTATATGATAACACCTTAAAATTTCTCTGTAAATAATTCTACTACATGGGTATTAGATGTTGGTAGTCTTATTCAATTTATTGCAAGGACCACAAGTAAGTGGGATATTTGAAAATGATGAGAAATACCTGAACGTTGGGGATGGAAGTCTTGTTTCAATCCCAGCTGTAGGGTTTGTCAAGCTTATTTTCAATAAATATCATTTTGAGTGATTGTCACTATTATCCATCATTTATGATAAATGTGATCTCTAATGGTCTTTTGGTCAGAGATGGTTATCATTTATCAATAAAAAAAATTATTATGATATTATTATGAATAATATTATAGTAATAGATGGATAATAAAGAAATGATATTTAATATTTATATAGCCTGTTAAGTGTAATGTACACACCCATGTTAGATTATATCATGGATATCTATTTTTGGCATTATAGGCTTAGTCATCTTGACAAGAATAGGATAAACGGGTTTAACTTGAGAGGAAAACCTCGACATCAATGATTGTAAGTCATTGATAGCCTGTGAATCTTGTCTTCTTGGAAAAATGATAAAGTCATCTTATACTGAAAAAGGTGAAGGAGCCGATAAAGTTCTAAGTCTCATACATAGTGATGTATGTGGACTTATGAACTTAAGTACCAAAAAAAGATACTAATATTTCATTACAAACGACCTATCTAGACATGGGTGCATCTAGCCTAAATTATTTGAAATGTTCAAACAATTCAATAATGAAATAGAAAAACAAATTGAAAAGGTATTAGAACTCTTCGATCAGATCGAGGAGGCGAATACTTATTTAGTGAGTTTTTGATATATCTAGGAGAGAATTGAATTCTCTCTCAAGTGGATTTTTTTTTGGAACACAGTATATCTAAAAGAAGAAATTGAACTTTGTTAGACATGGTTCAATCCACTATAGGGTTCACTTGTCTACCTATTTCAGTGTTGTGCTCTTGTGGCTACTAGTTTTACTCTGAAAAAGGTTCTGAGTAACTTTGTCACATAGATTCCATGTGGGATATAGATCGAGTGTAGACCTAGACTCTCTCACTTTTGGATTTGGAGTTGATCGGCCTATGTCATATATTTGCACATAGATAAACTTGGATCCCAGTCCAATAAGTATTTAAGGATTATTAATTCTACTATGCTAAAGAACATAAGATGTTCATCAGCAGTAGGGCATTCCTTTTGGAAAGGAGTTCCTTAGAGAAGGAACTGATGCCTATCAAGTTGAACTTGAAAAAGTTTGACTGATAGAAAAGAACCGATATAATCTAGTAAACCTACAGAATCAGATTTGATCAGATCAAATTTGAAGCCCATTAAAGTGTCACCTTTAAGAAGATCCAATAGAGTACTGCATCAGCTGGATAGATACTTCAGTATCTAGGTCAGGGATGGCGATCCTGTTGAGCTCAATGAGAACAATAAGGATCCGATCACCTATAGGGATACAATGCAGTGATCTGGAGCCACATGATCCAAATTGAAGTCCATAGAAATCAATAATGTATGGACACTAGTTGATTTACCTGAAGGAATAAAATCCATTGGGTGTAAATGGATTTTCAAAAGGATCAGAGTAGCGTAGATGGGAAGGTAAGGATCTTAAAGCCTATTTGGCTATTACCTCAGAATTAGAACATACGTTTTGAATGTATGCCTTTGTTATGAACAAAGACAAATTCTGCATTTGTAATTGGATAAAATATTCTGTAATGTTATTCCTTGTATTATCTGTGGATGAAATTCTCTTAATCGAAAATGACATCCCAGCATTGCAAAGAATAAAGATTTAGCTATCATCTTATTTCTCCATGTACGTGACCAGACATGGTATACTCACTAGAGGTAGTGAGCAAATACCAATCTGATCCAAGTAAGAGCCACTGGAAGATTGTATAGACAATCCTTAAGTATTTAAAAAATACTAAGGTCCAGTGACTCAAATATGAAAGTACTAACTTAAAACATATGGATATTTTAATTTCAATCAGAACAAGATGACAACTAGAGAATGCCGGTTCATACCCTAATTGTAGGAGCAATCCGCTGGAAAGGTTCCAAGCATGATACTTTAGCCTATTCAGTTAGTGATGTAGAGTACATCGTGGCATATGATGCTACCATGTAAGCAGCATAGTTGCTAAGGTTCATTAGCGGGTTGGAAGTGGCACCCTCCACCAATGATCCAATCCTATCGTAGCACTGGAGCCATAGCTCAGGCTAAAGAACCCAAGGACTAGCATATTCTACATCGCTATCACCTTTGATTTTAGATTAGGATGACATCGATCTTTAGAAGGTTGAAGTAAAAGAAGAACTTGACCGACTCATTTTCTAAGGCCTCGAAACTAAGGAGTTCTATGAACTCAAGTGGAAGATAGGATATTTGATATCATTCTGATTGGCTTTAGTCCAAATGGAAGTTGTTGAGAAATGTATCCTAAAGCCAATCATCTAAGTAGTAGATAATTGAAATTAGTACATGAATTATCTAATAATAATTATTTGGCTAGTTCATCATAAAAGTTCTATCTTCTTTAAATGAACTTCTAAATTATGATGAACTCCTTAGAACTACAATCAATCGATAAAAGAGGATTTATCGGATGGTTCTTAAATTATTTACGATCAAATGATAAGTTATTAATAAGGACGATAACTTATCGAGTGTAGGTCGCTGTATGCCATATACGTTGGTTATCCTCATAATCAAGTGGTGTGAAGATACTAGTATGGCATTTAGGTGAGATGTAGGAGTACATCTACAGTGAACATGATCAATGTAGCACTCTACTGTCAAGAGTAGCTAGCTAAGGCCAATGGGTATAAGTGCCCTTCCGACCTGAGATCACCACGATGACTTGTAAGCAACTCACTGTACTTTGGTACCAAATTGCCTATATTTCTAATATAAATTCGAAAGATTTTTGGATACAGTCAAGTACTTATAAAGTCAGTGTGTGAGTCAAGATGGGATTGCCACTCCTGATTAACTTCGGGAAGAGAATGACTCGCTGTGTTTCAATTTAAGTAAAACCTAGGCCTGGGTAATCCTCATGAGGTGTCATGGGATTTGTAAAATTTTAAGACACAATAGTGATGACTTGTATGAGTGCTGATAGTGTACTCAAAGTCGTCCTAAGCATTATTGGTTAAAGGGATAAATTATACAGTAAAGATGGGCTAGGGTTCTAAGAATTTTGCTTTGCATACATTCGACCTATACGGACATCGAGAACCATTACTAGATGATAACTTCAATTGGTACAGAAATTGGTTCCTATGCTATTGGCTTAGGTTCGACCCTATGGGGTCACATACATTAGAGCTTGTAACCTTACCAGATGGTTAATCGATAATTGAGAATCATTTTGAGATCAAACATTCAATGCGATTGATGTTTGACCTAATGCAAATGTTGTAGGAGGATTGATTAGCAATTGGATTACTAATTGGCTCAATTTGATTGAGCAATCAGACTGAGATCAAATCTAATTAAATTAAATTTAATTAAAATTAATTTAAATTTAATTATATTAAGTCTAGTTGGTTTATTGGATAAGCCAATTGTAAGAAAGAATAATTTCTTGTTTGACTAGAACTTGGGTGCACCTGATTGACTTAGGATTTAAATCAGATTTAAATCTTGATTTAATCTGATTTAATTAGACTCCTAGTTAGACTAAGATCATCCTTAATTAGGTTATATTTAATCTAATTTAAATAAAATTTAAATTAGATTTAAAATAATTTTGACCTAGTCAAACAAGAGGAGTCCCAGTTGGACTGAGACTCTCTCTCTTTCTCTTATGCCTAAGACCTCATGCCCACCTTAATTAATTTCTGATTTTTCTACATGTATTCCCATGCCCAAGAAGGCCTTGCACACCCTATAATTCATATTTTTGGGAATTTGTTATGGCTTGGTCAAAACTTGGAAGAAGTTGGGATTTGTTTCCTACTTGGAAGAGTCCTCTTTGACCAAAACTTCTTCCCCTCTTGTGCGCCCACTTAACCCATGCCATATTTAACTTCTCCACCCTTCTCCTAGGTTTTTGGGATGTGTATTTGATGTTTCTCACGAAAAAAATCAAGAGAGGGGCATCCAAGAGTTGGACACCCCATAGAAGTCCTCCTTTAACTAGGTTTTGACCTAGTCTTGTAATAAAAGATGGACCCCTCTTTTGAGATAGTTAGAGGATGTGAAAAATCCTAAAAAATCATGAAAAATCAGAGAAAAAGGAGCAGAAGGTATGGAGGATTTATGGTGTGAAGATTCATGGAGAAGAGCCTTTAATTAAGACATCAAATATTGATGTCTTAAAGAGACAAGGTAAGAGAAGATTGTCTTCTCTTATATATTTTTTTATGTCTTTCTCTTTCTATTTTATTTGTGATTTTTATATGATAAAAATTTAAGAGAGAGAGAAGATTTGGGTGTGGGGATGAGTGCTCCAAGTTGTTAGGGCATGGTGTTATTTTTGGATATGATCTGATCATATCCTGATGAGAGAAGAAGAAGAGAAGAAATGTCTTCTCTTAAGGTTTCTTGGAGAACCTTTCCTCTCCAATTTTTGTGGGAATTTTATATGAATTAAATAAAAAATCTTAGATCTAGAAACTTATAAAAAGTTTTAGAGGAGAAGGTCTCCTCTTGTCTTAGCATAGAGATGTTTTCAGGACATCAACCGTTGATGTCCTGAAGGAGAAGATTTGTCTTCTCTTAGGATTTGTTTTTCCTTGATTTTATTTTCTAATTTATGGGAGATCCAAGGGTTGGATTCCTCCCTTATTCCTCCTCGTGCTCTTCATCTCTTAGAGTATCCAAGAGATCCGAAGAATATGTATTTGATTAACCATCAGAAGAGATCTATGAGAAGCTAGTACTTTGAGCGGATCTTCATTCGACGAACCTCCAATCTATGTTGCAGGTTCGTGTGGATCACCTGTAGAGGTTGGACAGTTGTGCAGCTCCAAAGGTAACAACAAATTCAACCACGGAGTTCTCAACCCATGCAAAGATAAGAGATCTGATCTCTTGGTGATCTAGGGTTAGATCTAAAATTATTCTAAATCTAGGTATTGATATGATCAATACCACTTATGATTAATTTAGTTTTAGATTTATATTTTCATCATAACATGTTATAGATTCTTGATGTAGGATTTTGTAATTTGATTACATGCATGTTGTAGATTAAATAGTTTAATCTATATCTTCCGCTACTCTATATTTCAAAAAAGTTTTAAAATCTATGCATGAAACCCTACATGTTTCCTAATAATAGAATGAATTGAAGAAACCCTAGAAGAAGACCCTCTTCTTCTTCTTTCTTCTCTCACCTAGACACCTGGATTGATGTCTATGAAAACCCAGCACCCAAGAACCTTTTCCCTATGATTTTCACTTGCCCAAAATCTATCTTTATGATCTACAATCTATCTCAATGTCAGACCAAAATAAGCCATATATATAAAGATATGGAAGAGTATTGTCTAGGTCAAATTCCTAGACAAGATAGGACCATATTTGGCAAGTTGTTGGGGCGTCCAACACTTGGGTACCCCCTCCTCATCCCATGCCATGAACCACCTAGTAGGTGCACAAAAACTTCCTTTTTCTACCATAGAAAATCAAGAAAAAATCAGGTGGGGGGCGGCATAAAAGGAGTTTTAGTTTGTTGGGATTCTATCATATAGAGTCCAAACAAACCACAACAACTTACCTTCTATAGACTTGGTCCATAACTTATTCCAAATAAGAGAGAGAGAAGGAGAGTGGGCATGTATGAACCATCAAGGAGAGAGGATTCTATGCCAAAAAAGAGAGAGTGTGGGATGTGGGGGGCGTGGGGCAAATGTGATACAAGGATGGAATTCTAGTCCTACTAGGAGTCCATATATGACTTGGTCAAAAATTAGTTTCTTAAACTAAATTAAACTAGAAGTAAACCAATCCAATTAAATTAGATCCTAACCCAATTAAGAATCTAATTAAATTAGATTTAATTTTAATTTAATTTTTTAATCAAATTAAAAAATTGGATTGACCCAAGTCCTAGTTGAACTAGAACTAATTCTTTCTGGCACTTAGCTTATCCAATAAATCAATTGGACTTGATCCAATCAAGCCCAAACCAAATCATCTAAATTATAGTTAATTAGACTTAATCTCATCCCTCTAGCTTAATTAAATTAAGCCAATTAGCAATTTAATTGCTAATTAATCCTCCTGCAACACTTGCACTAGGTTAAATATCAATCGTATTGATCGTTTAATCTTAGAATGATTCTTAATCGTTGATCAACCATCCAATCAGATCATGAACTCTAATATGTGTGATCTCATAAATCTAAACCTAAGTCAGTAATATAGAAATAAATTTCTATACTAATTGAAGTAACCATCTAGCAATAGTATCCGATGGCCGGATAGATCGAATGTGTAGAACAACATCCTTAGAATCCAAGTGGATATAGTTTCCATATAATTCATCTCCTTGACCAAAATGCTTGTAGGATGCCTCAGAGTTTAACTGTCAACTCTGATTAGGCTATCCACATTGTATTTTAAAATATCAAATCCATCTCATGGATTATCCTGGCCAAGGTTTTGCTATATTAAAATATAGTGATACATTCTTCTCCAACTCTTGGAGTGGTCAATCCCATCTTGATCACACACTAACTTTATAAGTACTTGACTATGCCCAGAAGCCTTCCATCACTGAATTAGAAATTCAATTAGTCCGATACTAAAGCACAATGAGTTGCTTGCAAGTCACTGAGGTGATCTCAGATCTTAGGGATACTTATATCTATATCCCATCAAAGACATTCTTGATAATAGAATGCTCTAGAGTTGATTAGGTTCATAGACGATATACCCCTACATCTTAATTGTATGCCATACCAGTGTCTCCACACTCCTTGGTTAAGAGGACAACCAATCTATATAGCATACAGCGACCTATGCTCGATAGATGCTGTCATCCTTATTAATAGCCTATCATTTGGTCATGAACAATTTTAAGGACTAATCAGTAAATCCTCTCTTTATCAAACCTAAATAGTCTTAAGAACTTCATCACAATAGTGGAGTTCATTAGAAGATGAACACTTGTGATGAAAAATGTCAAAAATATATTTTATTAATTAATAAATTAATTATAATTATAATATAGCTCAACCATCGACAAGCTGATGATTAGCTTTGGAATACATTTTTCAACAACTTTCACTTGCCCTAAAGCCACTCGAGATAGTATCTAATTCCCACCTTCAACCTGTGGTTGTTGAACTCCTTAATTGCCAGGGCTTTAGTGAAGTGGTCAGCCATGTTCTTCTTTCCATCGATTTTTTGAAGGTTGACATCACCTCGATCCAGCATCTCTCAGACCAGGTGGAAGCGGTGCAGAGTATGCTTCGTTCACTGGTGTGCCTTCGATTCCTTCGCATGAGCAATGGTACTAGTGCTATCGTAGTAGAGTAAGATAGGGCCATCAAGGGAGGGTGCTACTCTGAGCATGGTGATGAACTTCCTCAGTCGCGCAGCTTTCTTCATGGCATCCGATGCTGCAATATATTCTGCTTCATAAATAGAGTCTGCCACAGTATGCTGCTTGAAACTCTTCTAGTAGATGGCTCCACCATTCAAAGTAAAGATATATCCCGATACGCTTCTACTGTTATCATGGTCAGATTGAAAACTGAAGTCTGTAAACCCCATAAGTTTTAGATCTGATTCACCATATGCCAACCATTGATTCTTAATATTTCTTAAATACTTAAGAATGGCTTTAACCACTTTCCAATGGTTTTCTCCAGGATCAGACTGGTATCTACTCACTACTTCTAGTGAGTATGCCACGTCTGGTCTCGTACATGTCATGACGTATATGATAGATCCCATTGTCGAAGTATATGGGACTCTACTCATATGCTCTCTCTCTTCAGGAGTTATCGAATAATCCTTCTTAGAGAGAGAAATTCCATGGCCTATTGGGAGATGGCTCTTTTTAAAATTCTTCATACTGAACCTCTTCAGCACAGTATCTATGTACATGGACTAGGATAATCTAAGCATCTTTTTACATCTATCCCTATAGATCTTCATCCCTAGGATGTAGGATGCTTCACCCAAGTCCTTCATGGAGAATTGAGATGATAACCAAACTTTTATTTCCTGCAGTGCGGGGATGTCATTCATGATTAAAAGAATGTCATCCATGTACAAGATAAGAAATACCACTGCTGGACCATTTATCCATTTATAAATGCAGGGCTCTTCTCCATTCTTAATGATGCCATACGTTTTGATCATCTTATTAAAATGTATGTTCCAACTCCGAGATGCTTGCTTCAATCCATAAATAGATCTCTAAAGCTTGCATACCTTGGACTCATCTATGGATGTGACCCCTTCAGATTGTATCATATACTTCTCTTCGATTAGCTCTCCATTCAGAAAAGCTATTTTCACATCCATCTACCAGATCTTATAAACTGGATAGGTAGCTATCGCAAGCATTATCCAAATGGATTTAAGCATTGCCATAAGGGAGAACGTCTCATCATAGTCAATACCATAACGTTGATGATACCCCTTGGCAATTAGATGGGCTTTATAGGTCTCCACCTTTTCATTGGCACCCCTCTTTCTTTTGAAGATTCACTTATACCCAATGGATTTAACCCCTTTGGATGGGTCAACCAATGTCCACACATCATTGATCTTCATGGACTCCATTTTGGACTTCATGGCCTTAAGTCATTTCTCGGGATCAAGTCTCTACATTGCATCCATATAGGCGATTAGATCCTCATCATTCTCATCGAGTTCAATGTGATCACCATCTCAAACCAAGAAATTATAGCATCTATCTGACTGATGCGGTACTCTACCAGATTATCTTAATGATGCAGGTACATTGGGCTCCGGATCTAATGTAATTAAATCTGACTCAGATTTAGCTATAGGTGTCGGTCTTTCTACCTATTGAACTTCATCAAGTTCAATCTTAGAGGCAACAGTTCCTTCACCAAAAAATTTCTTTTCTAAAAAGATTGCCTTAAGACTGATGAATAAAAGACTGATGAACACCTTTTGTTCATCAACATGGTAGAAATAGTAACCCTTACTTTCTTTAGGATATCTTATAAATACACACTTATCAGACCGGGGTCCAAGCTTATCTGTATGCAAACATTTGACATAGGCTAGACTATCTCAAACCCATAGGTGAGATAGTGTAGGCTTACGTCCAGTTCATATCTCATATGGAGTCTTTGCGACAGATTTACTCGATATATTATTCAATATATAACATGCAGTCTAAAGAGCATAACCCCAAAATGAAACAAGCTGACTAGCAAATTCCTTCATGGATCGAACCATGTCTGACAAGGTTCGATTTTTTCTTTCTGATATACCATTATGCTATGATGTTCCTGAAGGAGTCCACTATGAGAAAATTCTATTCTCTCTTAGATATGTCAAGAATTCACTGGATAGATATTCATCTCCTCGATCTGATCGAAGAGTTTTAATACTTTTTCTAGTTTCTTTTTCTACTTTACATCAAAATCTTTTGAATATTTTAAATGAGTCCGACTTATGTTTCATCATATAGACATATCCGTACCTGGATAGATCATCTATGAAAGTGATGAAGTAGAAATATTTACCTCCAGCACTTGTACTCATAGGTCCACATACATCAGTATGTACTAGACCTAAGAGTTTAGTGGCTTTTTCATCTTTTTCAGTAAAAGATGACTTGGTCATTTTTCCAAGAAGACAGGACTAACAGGTTAGAACTAATTCATAATCACTTACTTCAAAGATTTCCTCTTGGGTCAATCTGTTTATGCTAGTCTTGTTAATATGACCTAGCCTATAGTGCCATAGGTAGATATCAAAGACATTATCTAATCTAGGATATTTTCTACAAGTGTACATTATATTCATAGGCTATGATAAAATATAAATATCATTTCTTTGTTGTTCTTGCATTATTGCAACATCATTCATAATGATTGTTAGATATATGTGCCCTAGAAGCCAGAATTGGCTGACACTTGTAATATACTTCTAGGGGCAAAATTGTAATTTTAACTAAAATCAATAAATGGGTTATTTTCTATCACATATGTGTATTTAGTATCTGTGATACATCCTTTGAGTTAATGATAATGATAATTCATATTTTCAAGAGTTGAAAATTTAAGACATGAATAATCATTATTAACTCATAAATTGCTCCTGACCATAGGATCATCACGAGGATGGTGATTGATCCGGAAGGTTGGTATACAATCACTTTTCTTTAGTAGATGAGTCTTGAGTCTACGGTGTGGAGACACCAGAGTGAGAGTACAGGTACTCGTTAGAGAACGAGGGCACTGAGCGTGACCACCTCGAGTAGTCATTAGGGAGTCTACCTTCTCGTCAATGACTGACTCGATGCTGCAGTAGTGTGTCTGGTTCTTTGACCTGAGATGCATCGGCAGTTCACCTTGAGGGTGTTATAGTTTGACTACACCATTACTCGGTCTCCTAGCCATATGGAACCCTGAGGTGTATGTGAAGGGAAATCCTGATTTTTCGATCCAGGTTCGTTCAGATCTGATCAGATCAAGAGATATATTTCAAAAATTTTCTCTTGATCTCAATCAGATCTTGATATGTTTTAGATATGATTCTTATTATTTTAATAAATAAAATAAAATAAGATAAATTAAATCAAATTTAATTTACCTGATTTGGGTAATCCTATTACCCTATAGATGATCCTGATTGCAGCGGAAGGTTCTGGATCTAGCCACGCAAGCGCCTGGCCTCTACCGATATCCACTCAGGTTGGATCTGGAGATCCTCTTCTTCTCTATCACACCTCCAAAAATTAGATCTGGATCTGACCTGGAGGATCTTCAAAACCTTTTTGAAGATCTGCAGTCGTCCTTTTGCAGCAGCGCAGCCTTCTTGCTTTTGATCATTTTCCTTGATCTGAATCGCACCAACCTAAGTCCAAAACTCTTTTGAACGTGGAGAGCAAGGGGAGAAGAGACTATGGCATGGAGGAGGAGGGGAGAGGTAGCCTTGGGGCGTGGGGTTTCTCAATTGAATTGCATTTTTATTAGGGTTGGGTGCAGGGTCTTATTTATAGACCTCTTGTGATCCAACTCCTCTTCCTCTCAACCAATCACAACCCTTTGTGAAATCAGATCTAAATCTGATTTAAATCTAATATATTTATGATGATTAAAATTAAATTAAAATATTTTTAATTAGATTATAAAATCTTTTAGATCTAATCTAAAATTTTATGATCAATATTTTAGATTAGCATGTACTAGGACAATCTCTCCACTATAAGAGATAAACCTTACAGTCGGATAACCTTATAATCAGTCCGTACAATCTAAAATTTTTATTTTTAGATCTAAAACTCTTTTAAATCTAATAAATTATAAATAAAATTAGATCATATCTAATAAATTTATGATAAAAAATAGATCTATACAAACTAGGACAACCTCTTCATTGTAAGAGATAAATCTTATAGCAGGACAACCTTATATCAGTTCGTGTGATCATAATTTTTAATTTTAGATTTAATAATTAGATTATAAATTAGATCTAATCTAAGAAATAACCTAAATATATAAAAATAATCATATAATAATGAACCTAGGCTCTGATACCAATTGAAGGAACCAGATCTAGGATTTTAGGACTAGATCTTGAAACTTTTTCAAGATCAAGCAACGAAAGATTGAAATAAATCAAAATTTATTTATAAAAATTAGAAAATCCCTAGATCTAAGATCCTATTATATGATTATAGCATGATATTAAATTAAAAATTAAAAATATTAGAAAAAAAATATGTTGATCATATCAACATGCATCTATACTACATCTAATGCAGGTATGTAATAATAGATCAGATCCACATTATCTATACAAGTTAGACGTTCTAACTTACTGATCCAGGCTGAAGGATGAACCTCTAAGAGATGTCCACACAAGCCCACGAACCCCAATCAAAAGTCCGATGTAGGAAATCAGCATAATATGCTAATACTATGTTGATCCTTCTTTGATAGTTGATCTGATACTTTCTTCTTCTAGATTTGAACTCTCAAAAGATCAAAAAAAAAAAGGAGAGATTTTAGATCTAAGATACTCTCAAAAAAATCTCAAAAGTGGAAGAAAAATGATGAATGAAAAAAACCCTAAAAGAAGACCCTCTTCTTCTTCTTTCTTCTCTAATCAAGACACCTAGATTGGTGTCTATAAAAATCAGCACCAAGAACCTTTTCTCTATGATTTTCACATGCCCAAAACCTCTCTCTATGATCTACAATCTATCTCAAAATCAGACCAAAATAAGCTATATATATAGGGATATGGAAGAGTCTTGTCTAGGTCAAATTCCTAGACAAGGCAGGACTATATTTGACAAGTTGTTGGGGCGCCCCACACTTGGGCGCCCCCTCCTCACCCCATGTTGTGGACTACCTAGTAGGTGCACAAAAACTTTCTTTTTCTACCATAGAAAACCAAGAAAAAATTAGGTAGGGAGCGACACAAAGAAAGCAGTTTTAGTTTATTGGGATTTTATCATATAGAGTCCAAACAAACCATAACAATTTACCTTCTATAGACTTGGTCCATAACTTATTCCAAATAAGAGAGAGAGAAGGAGAGTGGGCATGTGTGAACCATCAGGAGAGAAGATTCTACACCAAAAAAGAGGGAGTGTGGGTCATGGGGGCATGGGGCAAATGTAGTGTAAGGATGGAATCCTAGTCCGACTAGGATTCCATATATGACTTGGTCAAAAATTAGTTTCTCAAATCAAATTAAATCAGAAGTAAACTAACCCAATTAAATCAGGTCCTAACTCAATTAAAAATCTAATTAAATTAGATTAAATTATATTTAATTTTAATTTAATTTTTTAATCAAATTATAAAATTGGGTTGACCCAAGTCCTAGTTGAACTTGGGCTAGTTCTTCCTTGCATTTGGCTTATCCCATAAACCAATTAGACTTGATCCAATCAAGTCCAAACTAAATCTAATTAAATTATATTTAATTAGACTTAATCTCAATCCTCTGACTTAATTAAATTAAGTCAATTAACAATTCAATTGCTATTTGATCCTCTTGCAATACTTGCACTAGGTTAAACATCAATTGTATTGATCATTTAACCTTAGAACGATTCTTAATCATTGATCAACCATTCGATCAGATTGTGAATTCTAATGTATGTGACTCCATAAGTTCGAACCTAAGCTGGTAGCATAGAAATAAATTCTTATACCAATCAAAGTGACTATCTAGTAATGGTACCCGACGGCCGAATAGGTCGAATGTGTAGAACAACATCCTTAGAACCCATATGGATATAGTTTCTATATAATTCATCTTCTTGACCAAAATGCTTGTAGGATGCCTTAGAGTTCAATTGTTAACTCTGATCAGGCTGTCCACATTGTATTTTAAAATACCAAATCCATCTCATGGATTAATCTGGCAAAGGTTTTGCTATATTGAAATACAGTAATACATTCTTCTCCAACTCTTGGAGTGGTCAATTCCATCTTGATCCCATACCGACTTTGCAAGTACTTGACTATGCCCAAAAGTCTTTTATTACTAAGTTAGAAATTTAGTTAGTCTAGTACCAAAGCACAGTGAGTTGCTTGCAAGCCACTGAGGTGATCTCAGGTCTAAGGGATACTTATACCTATTTTCCATTAGAGACATTCTTGACAGCAGAATGCTCTAAAGTTGGTCATGTTCAATGATGCTGCACCCCTACATCTCACCTGTATACACCATACCAGTGCCTCCACACTCCTTGATTAAGAGGACAATCAACCTATATGGCATACAGCAACCTATGCTTGATAGATGCAGTCATCCTTATTAACAACCTATCATTTGGTCGTGAATAGTTTTAAGGACTAATCGATAAGTCTTTTCTTTATCATGTTAGGATTTGATGCCTTGAATTTGATCCATAGTAGAGGAGAATCAAATCATCAAGCAGTGAAGCTGGCTCGAATACGAGGTCGAGTCAACTCGAGCTGAGATCGAGCTGGCTCAAACTGCAATCGAGCCACCCCTCTCAGGAAGATAGAAAGCAGGAGTTCAGGTAAGATGCAGTCAAGCCAACTCGACCTCTGATAGAGCCAGCTCGATAGAGACAAATAAAATAGGATAGGGTTTTCTATTTGGACTTGGATTATGATTAATCTAAAGGGTTTACGAGAGTTGCGCATGGACCATAGGATCCAGCGGCCATGGAGGGTTGCGGTTATGATCTAAAGGTTGAAAAATATTTCAAGACTCCATCAAGATCATGTTTGACTTATATTAGAAGAAAGAGTCCTATTAGGACTCTTGTGAATTGCTAAGAAGAGGATTCTCATCCTATTTAAAGGACTGAGGTGCTATAGAGTAGGAGATAGCACGTATGGCATGAGAGGCATGTAGAGAGACTCAAGCAACCACCAAGAGGAGCTTGGTAGAGTGTTGAGTACGTGCAGCCCGTGAGAGAGAGAAGTAATAGGTGCATAGTATCTATTACGGAGGTTGTGAGGGCAGAGCATCTTGTAGCTTCTGAGGATCTCCTTAGAATTTTGAAAGAGCTTTTGTAAGAATAGCTTCTAGTTGAGAGAGATTTATGTACGGTGAGTTGAGAGTAGATTTTCTCTTCTTGTACTTATATTTCTCTCTCATAAAGAAGCTTTGCATGCCTCATGGAGATGAGCCTTTGGACTGATCCACGTACTTAATTATGTTATTATTTTATTTTCTTCTTTCTTCCTACCATAATATTCCGATACTAGATCCTTAACAAGTGGTATCAGAGTAGCTGATACCCCAATAGATTGGTATCAGAGCCAGATAGTACCAGAGTATAAATTGCAATAATGGATAGAGATTGAAGAATATAAAGAAGATAAGTGCAATCATGGTGGAGATCAATAGGTTCAATGGGAAGGGCAATTTCTCCTTATGGCAAGCAAGGATAAAGGATGTCCTTATCCAACATGGGTTGATCAATGCTCTCTTGAATGACGAGATACCAACTACCATAAAGGTGAAGAATTGAAAGTTAATCCAGATGTAGGCGGTGAGCATAATCCACTTGTACCTAGCAGATGACGTGGTGATCCATGTACTTAGTGAGTCTTTTTCGATGGTACTATAATCGAAGCTTGAGAAGTTGTGCATGGCAAAGTCGCTCACCAATATGCTATTTCTTTGGAGGCAGTTCTACCAACCATGGATGGACGAAGGTTAGAGCGTGCAGGAGCATCTATCCAACTTTCAAAAGATTCTCATTGATCTTCTCAGCATTGGTGAAAAAATTGAGGAGAAGACTAGGGCATTGGTCTTGCTAGCATCACTTTTTCCTTCATATGAGTCTTTGGTGACTACTCTTCTAGTGGAAAAGAGCACCATCAAGATGGACGAGATCACAGTAGCAATACTCCAGAATGAGGTTCTCAGAAGGAAGAACCTAGCTTCGAGCTCAGATGGTGGCAACTCAGCTTTGATAATTTTTGGAGGAGCAGGAGGCAGTAGACGGAGTGATAGAGGATCACGAGGAGGATGATCTAGATCCAAGACGAGGGACCAAAGCAAGATCAGATACTATAGGTGCGACAAGTTGGGACATCGTATCAAAGATTGCCTACAGCTTAAAGATCGGAGGAGAACTACTGCAGCGATGACCAGTAGCGAGTCAGAGGATGATGTCCTTGAGATATCTAACGAGGTATCTACTTCTTTCTAGTAGTGGATTTTAGATTCTGCATACACATATCATGTTTGTTGTAGATAGGAGCAGTTTGACTTCTTGGAGAGTAGTGAGGACACTATTTATCTATCGGATGGATCGAGCTATGCGATCAAAGGCTTCGAGATGGTCAGTTGAAGGACATATGATGGTGCGGTAAGGAGATTGGGAGAGATTCGATACATACCCAATTTCAGACAGAATCTTATCTCACTGAGCTGACTAAATTCAAATGGCTACAAGTTAGTAGCTGGTGATAGAATCCTGAAGATCATGTGCGAAGATAGGATGATATTGGAGGAGAAGAAGAGGATGAGAGGACATTACTATCTGATAAAATGCCCAATGTGAGGTGGAGCTTCAGGAGCTAGAGGGAGCCCAGTGCGAGGTGAAGCTTCAGGTGGAGGTGGATCGGGCATGGGATGAGAGACTCGGAAGGACGATATGCGATGTTGTAAAGTGAAGTTTCTATTACCATAGCAGGCTATCCCGAGCAGATCTCAGGTCAAGTGGATCATAGCAATCAATGGATGTGGGATCGAATAGCCTGGCTTGACTCCCACATTTGCCCATCCATGATCAAAAGGCATGCCCCAGGGCATGGGGACGAGATGAATCACAAGCTCTCAAAGTCAGATGGAGGTCGAATGTCAAGTCGAGATGGAGATTGTTAGGATTTGACACCTTGAATTTGATCCATAGCAGAGAAAAATCAAATCATCAAGCAGTCAAGCTGGCTCGAATACAAGATCGAGTCAGCTCGGACTGAGATCGAGTTGGCTCGAACTACAATTGAGTCAGCCCTCTCAAGTAGATAGAAAGTAGAAGTTTGGATGAGATGCAGTCAAGCCAGCTCGACCTCGAACAGAGCCAGCTCGATAGAGACGAACAGAACAAGATGAGGTTTTTTGTTTGGACTTGGATTATGATTAATCCAAAGTGTCTATGAGAGTGCTACGATCATGGACCATAAGATCCAGCAGCCATGGAGGGCTACGATCATGATCTAAAGGTTAAGAAATATTCCAAGACTCCATCAAGATCATGTTCGACTCATATTAGGAGAAAGAGCTTGGTTAGAACTCCTATAAATTACTGAGAAAAAGATTCTCATCCTATTTAAAAGATTGAGGTGCTATGGAGAAGGAGGTAGTGCGTGTGGTGTGAGAAGCATGTAGAGAGGCTTAGGCAGCCATCGAGAGGAGCTTGGTAGAGTGTCGAGTATGTGTAATCCACGAAAGAGAGAAGTAATAGGTGCATAGTATCCGACACAGAGGCTGTGAGGGCAGAGCATCTTGTAGCTTCTGAGGGTCTCCTTGGAATTCTTAGAGAACTTTTATGAGGGTAGCTTCTAATTGAGAGAGATTTATGTACAGTGAGTTGAGAGTGAGTATTCTCCTCTTGTACTTATTTTTCACTCTCATAGTGAAGCTTTGCATGTCCCATGAAGATAAGCCTTTGGGCTAATCTACATACTTGATTATGTTCTTATTTTATTTTTTTTCTATCATAATATTTCAATACTAAATTCTTAACAAGTGATATCAGAGTAGTAGATACCCAAACATATCGAACCTAAATAGTCCTAAGAATTTCATCATAATAATGGAGTTCATTAGAAGATGAAAACTTATGATGAAAAATACTAAAAATATATTTTATTAATTAATAAATTAATTATAATTATAATATAACTCAACTGTCAATAGGCTAATGATTGACTTTGGAACATATTTCCCAACTTTTATGCCATCATGCTACCTCCGTAACTCGTTACTCATAGAGGCTAGTATGATGCACTTGACAATAAGCGAATCATTTTGCCACATCTTATATATGGCTACTCCTCCTTAGTAGCATCCTCTCCTACCGGCTCAGGATCAAGGGCATCAAGGATATAGGAGAGTTTTTCTTGATTGAGTACTATTTTCAGATTTCTCAACCAATCTACATGATTGGGATTGATCAATTTATTTGAATTCGATATACTATGCAGTGAAAGTAAAGAAGCTATTTAATCTATATAATAAAGAATATTACATAAGCAAACAACTCATGATGACATACATAATTAAATTAGAATTTTAATTTAATTATGTCTTCCACTATTTTATCAAAACATCATAACCTTCTACTATGATGATCGAGAAACCTTAATTAGTTTTCTTAGTGGGATTGAGATCCTAATTTCTTATAAAAGATCTTCTAGTTACACAATATTTTTTTTATAAGTTTAAAGATAGGAAATTCTTTCCAATTGCATCTCAGGCAATTCTCAATATAATTCTGACCTCTAAAACATTAATAGTCTTATGGTTGCACAACAAACTATAATGTTTCAATTAAGTAGGACCCTTCATTTCTATATGGTCAAAATTAAATATAATTGCTCTTGTAGTTACACAACGAAGCATTATATCCAAAAATGCTGTAAGTGCATCTTAATGCACTAAAACAACATTATGTCAGTCTCCATAATATGTCTTGTGGTTGCACAACAAACCTAATATGATTCGTGACATAATAATGATCGAGCATGAAAGAAGGCCTTAATGTAGTGAATATAACACTAATCATCCTAATCAAGAATTAAATTAATCTAATCAGCCAGGTAAGTGAGAGAGAGGTGAGGGTGTTAGATATGTGTGTCCTAGAAGCTAGAATTGACTGACACTTATAATACACTTTTAAGAGTAAAATTATAATTTTGACTATAAATAACAAAATGGATTATTTTTTATCACAAATGTGTATTTGGTGTCTGTGATACATCCCTTGAGTTAATGGTAATGATAATTCTTATTTTCAAGAGTTAAAAATTTAAGACAAGAATTTTCATTATTAACTCATAAAATGCTCCTAACTGTAGGATCATCATAAGAATGGTGATTGATCCGAAAGATTGGTGTACAATCACTTTTTTATAGTAGATGAGTCTTGAGTTTATGATGTAGAGGCATCAGAGCGAGAGTACAGGTACTCGTTAAAGAACGAGGGCACTGAGCGTGACCACCTCGAGTAGTTATAAGAACATCTACCTTCTCATCGATGACTAGCTCAAAGCTGCAGTGGTGTATCTGGTTCTTTGATCTAAGGTGCATCGACAGTTCATCTTGAGGGTGTTATAGTTTGACTATACCATAACTCGATCTCCTAGCCATTCGAAATCCTGAGGTGTATGTTGGCTATAGCATGTTCATTGTAGGAATTGGATTGCACCAAGAGAAAATCTATCTACCTCGGTGGATAAGGAGCAGCCCAATGATGATCATGAGAATCAAGTCCATAAGCCTATGGCCATGGCAGAGTAAAATAATAGAAAGAGTTTTTATTAAGATTTTTATATCGGACTTGAATCGAATGATTAAATCATATGACAGAAATTAGGGTTTGACGAGTTCACCTTAATCCTAATCTGATCAAGGCTCAAGATAGAAGAACTTAATCATACGAGTAGCTGCACTGAGAGGTTTATTTTCAGTTTTGATGGGTTGCCACCATATACTGCTAGGTATCACTGGTGGATTTTGGAAGCAATTAGAATGATTTGGATGATCAATCATTCTAGTTATCTAAATCAGAAGAGTTCTGATCCATCAGAAGGTGTTTCGATGATATCGATGATAGAGATCATGACATATCTCATTACCATATAGAACTAAACCTAACTGGATCACACAAATAAGGGTTTGGATCTGGATATCGTCAATTAGACTAACTCAGTACAATTGATTTGAATTAGATTCAATTAGGTTTAAGAAAATCATGCTAGCACATGATTGAGCCTAATGTTCTCCTTCTACTATCATTAAAAGTTGTCTCGATTGAGCCAAATGTGTTTGTGCTCACTCAGGTACCTTTACTTGGTCTGACTAGAGCTTGTCCAGGTTAGAAAAGGGTTGTCTTAATTTATGAGATAAATTTGAGACAACACCTGCCATTTTTCGTCACCTGCTAATTCTTGTCTTTTGACTTTGGTCAAATGTTGACCTTTGACACTTGGACATCCGTCCATATGTCATGCACTCATAGAAGAGCAGATAGGGGCTTGTCCCCTTGCTAGAAATTGGAAAGGAGGGGGTGCATGCCTAGGGAGGCGTGTGCCCATGGATAGGGATGCCTAGAGTTCCATATAGATGGGAAATCAACTTAGGTAGGCACCTAAGACTCAGCTTTGATCGGTCTTGGCACCACCTAAGGATGATTTGAAGGGACTCTCATCTAATTAGATCAGGTGATGTCATCTCATCAATCAGATTTAGATCTGATTGCATGAAGCGACGTGATTGGTCGGGATGATGTGGCACTACATGGTGCAGTAGGGTCTCTAAAAACCCTATCTGCGCCAAGCCTTGAAGAGAATAACCAATAGCCAATGCCACAAGGCTGCCCCTCTCCCTCCTCCATGCCATCTTCTGGTCCTCTCTCTCCTCTCCATGTCTATGGAGATTTGGGCTCCAGTTTGGTGCGATCCAGGCAAGAGAAAGGTGATGAGAAAGGAAGAAGGCAGCATTGCTGCAAGAGATGATTCCAGATCTTCAGAAGGAGTTTTAAAGATCCTCCAAATCAGATCTAGATCTGATATTTAGAGAGGTGATAAAAAAGAAGAAGATCTTCAGATCCAGTCTGAGTGGATATCGGTAGAGGCCAGGCACTTGCATGGCTAGATCCAGAACCTCTAGCAATCAGCAAGATCATCATAGGATAATCTGATTACCCAAGAAAAGATATAAATTAAATTAGATTTAATTTATTTTTATTTTATTTTATTAGATCTATAAAATAAAATCTAAAATATCTCAGATCTGATATAAATTTAAAAAAAAAAATTTTGAAATATCTCTCTTGATCCAATCATATCTGAACGAACCTGACCTAAGAAACTAAAATTTTTCCTTTAATTGGTATCAGAGCCAGGTTCTAATAAATTATTTAGATCTAATTTAAATTTAATTTTGATCTAATAATTAGGTGATTTCAGATGTCACATGAGATATGATTATATCTAAAATTAAAAAAATTAAAATTAAATAATTTAGATCTAAGTTTTATAAGATGCATGACTAGTTGTAAAATAGAATTGTTCTATACATAGTCTTGCATATTCATAATTTAATTTAATTAAGTTATAATTTTAGATCTATTTCTTTACTATTTTTTGATGATATAATTATTATAATAAGATCTAAAAAATAGTAAATAAAATTATTTAATTTTTGGATCATATGAGATATGATGAATGCATGTTTAAGACTAGTTGTAGAATAGTTCTACATAATTATCTAGATTAGAATTTATTTTGATGTGATCAATTTAAATTTAATTTTTTAGATGAATTATGAGATAATTTAGATCTGAAAATATGCATGATATGATACATGAGATGTATGCAAAACATGTTTATAGTTAGATCAATTTTTATATATGAGATATATGATGTAGATCTAACTAGTTTTGTAGTCTAATATTTCTGATTAAGGCATTCTCCTTGGCCGTCTGGTCATAAGAATAAAGTAGGATTTAAATGCCCTCTCCTCTCATTCGATGGGATGTTCTTATGATGTGTAGGGATGCTGCGCATTCGTCCTTAATCAAAAATCAAGAACTTATTTTCTGCAAAATCCTAGATCCTGAAATCCTAGGATTTTATTTACATATTTTATTTGTAAATCCTAAACTAAATTAAGAATTAAGATTATGAAATATATGTTAGGTCTAAAATTAAGAATTTTAGATCAAAGATATATTCATAAAATTGGGTTCGGACTTGGGTAACTCAATTAGGTCTAAGCGGTTGATCAAATCAAACCAAGAGTTGGTTAGATGGATCAATAGTGCTTAAATTGACCAGCCTAATATGATTAAGTCTAGGTCAAGATTGAGTCACATGAGTGATCGATCAAGCTAAGACCTAATTAGGCTCAGTGGTTAGAGTCTGGATTATAGGCTAATCCGATTGGTTCTAGCTCAATAATTTGGTATCTAAGGTAAGTTTGGCAGATACGATCGACTGATTTTTAATTAAGAGCTACTCGACTCGAATGCATTCTTATCAAGTTAATGGCATATCCCTTCCACCGGTCTCACTTACCTGGCCATATTTGTTAGCTCAGTCCTGATCTGAGGTGGTCAATAATCCGAGCTAACCCATGCCACTAGGTTAGTTATAATGGTTATGACTATATCAAGTCTAGTTTAATGAGACCTAAATCAAATCTTTCTAAGAAAAGATTAAGTCTAAGGTCTTCCACCATTATAGATGTGCGGGCCCTTCCTGAGGTTGATTATTCTCGACTGGTTACAGTGGTTCAGTTGCACCGAAAAGATGCAACCATATCTATTAGGCATTGGATGCTATGGGCTGGAGGATGGATTGGGCTCAATATTCTGGATATGGTGAGAGACTCAATTACGAATCCAATCTATACGAATGGTAAGTCTGACTTAACTAAGAAGTGGATCAATATTTCAGATACAGTGAGATTCATGAATTAGAGACCAAGTTTGGGTGCACCATGATTAGAGAATCATTGAACAAGAGTTGTTCACTCATTGGCTAACCCATCATCAATAACTGTTAGGTGAGGTGATGAGTCAGTTGGTGGGACTGCACCATCCATCAGAAATTATTAATCATGAAGATTTTCGCATCTCTACAGAGAGAGTGTAAGGATCTGAGAAAATAGTGAAAGCTAATTTATTTAAAAATAAAATCTCTAAACAAATTGGTCTCTCTACAGAAAAATATCTGCGTCCAACCCACTAGCACGTATCCTGAACACCCATAGACTAACTGAACCCAATTACAAGGATTGGCTTCAGAACTTCAAAATCATTTTGGGTTCTGAGAAGTTAACTCATGTATTAGACCAAGAACCTTCCACCTTACCAGCTCGTCCATCTGCTAAATAGAGAGCGTCTCTTGATAAATGGATGAATGAAGATAACAAAGCCAGATACTACATATTGGGCTCGATGTCTGATGAGCTTCAGTGCTAATATGAAGATATCAGAACTGCTCGCCAAATGTTGGCTCACCTACAAGAGATGTTTAGTGAATAGAGTTGCGCAGCTAAGTATCAAGTCACTAAACAACTATTCAAGGCTAAAATGCATGATGGGCAGTCAGTCCAAGATCATTATCTGATGATGATCAAGAACTTGGAAGAGCTTGAAAAGCTCAGAGTGAAGTTAGACCTGGATCTGCAGAATGATATAATTCTACAATCCTTAACTGATGCATATGGGTAATTCATCATGAACTACCATATGCATAAACTTCAAAATTCCCTGGCCGAACTTATGAACATGCTGATTACTACTGAGATTTCCATGAAAGGTTCTAAAGGCTCAGTGCTTGCTATGGAATGGACTTCTTTCAAGAGAAAGTCTTTCGGAAAAAAGAAGAAGTCTGTGAAAAAGTTGAAGATGGAAGAAGAAAAGAAGAAAAAGACAAAGCTGAAGAAGAAGGCCACTGACAAAGAAAAGTATTTCCATTGAATAATGACGACCACTAGAAGCGAAACTGCCCTACTTATCTGACCACCCTGAAGAATAAGAAGGAGGCAGGTCCTTCTGGAGGTATGCTCGTTATTGAGTCTAACCTTATGATTTCTTCTGCATCCAGTTGGGTGCTTGACTTTGGTTCTAGTGCTCATTTGTGCACTTTCATGCAGGGTCTTGAGGATAGCAGGAGGCTGAGGGATGGTGAGATAATGCTACATGTCAAAAATGGAGCAAGAATTACTGCTGTGGCCATGAGAACATACCCTCTTTGACTACCATTTGGTTTAGACTTAGTATTAAAAAATTGTTATTATGTCCTTGCAGCAAGCATGAATTTGATTTTTGTTTCATGCCTAGTACTAGAAGGCTATGTAATTAGTTTTCTTAAGAACCATTATAACATTCTTTATGAAAGAAATAAAATTACAAGTAGTTTTTTTATTAACAGTCTTTACCAGTTACATATTGATGTATCTATTTTTAATATCGAGCAAAATATGAATGCCATGAAATGACCTAGGAATAGTCCAAATGATAGGTATCTATGGTACCTAAGACTAGGTCATATAGCAGAAGATAGGGTTAACAAATTGAAGAAAATCGAGCTATTGAGTCCGTTGACTTTCGAGTCATATCTAATTTGTGAATCTTATCTTCATGGCAAAATGACTAAACTCCCTTTTGTGAGACATGGAGAAAGGGCCACGGATCTTCTTGCCCTAGTACATACTGATGTGTGCGGCCCATTTGATGTGCCGGCTAGAGGCAACTTTGTCTACTTCATAATCTTTATCGATGATTTATCTAGGTATGGGTATGTGTATCTTATGAGACACAAGTCTGAAGCTTTTGAAAAGTTTAAGAAATTTAGACATGAAGTAGAAATGCAAACTAGAAAACCCATTAAGGTTCTTCGATCAGATCGAGGAGGTGAATACCTTAGTCAAGAATTCCTGGACTATCTCAAAAAAAATGGCATAATCTATCAATGGACTCCACCTGAAATACCTCAACTCAATGGGATTTCAGAATGGAGGAATCGGATCCTATTAGATATGGTCCGATCTATGATGACCTACACAGACCTTCCTAATTTTCTTTGGGGACACAGCTTGTTAATTGCAATATACTTACTGAATAGGGTTTCTTCTAAAATCGTTCCTACCCCACCGTATGACATATGGCATGGTAAAAAACCAAGTCTGAGTCATCTCAAAATTTGGGGTTGTCCAACTCATGTCAAAAGACAACAAGCGGATAAGTTAGACTTTAGGTCCTTTAGAGCTCAATTATAGGATATCCTAAAAAGACATTAGGATATTATTTCTACATTCTAGAAGATTACAATGTGATTGTGAGTCGACATGCCATCTTTCTTGAAAAATAGTTAATTCAAGATCACGGCATTGGAAAGCAGATCAAGCTTGATAAGAGAATTTCATAAGAGCAACGAGCTAAGGACCAAATGGAACCAATTCAGGTTGTGCCAATACAATCACTACTTCCTCCACCTCGTAGATCGGAAAGGATTTTCCATCCCCTTAAGAGGTACTTAGGTACTATCTTAGAGGAAATAGAGAAAATATTCCTCATAGGTAATGGGGTTCATGGTGATGATCCCAAAACCTATAACGAGGTGATATCAAATATCGACTCCAAAAAATGGATAGAGGTAATGAAGTCAGAAATTAACTCGATGCACTCAAACCAAGTCTGGACCTTGGTAGATCCACCAGAAAGTATAGTACCTATTGGGTGTAAATGGATTTACAAGAGAGAGATTGGTGCAGATGGGAATGTGGAGACATTCAAAGCTAGATTAGTGGCAAAAGGATATAGTCAATGCGAAAGCATTGACTATCAGGATACCTTTTCACCAGTAGCTATGCTTAAATCCATCCGCACATTGCTTGTTGTTGTAGCCTATTTCGATTATGAAATATGGCAAATGGTTGTGAAAACAATGTTCTTAAATGGATATCTTGAGGAAGATATCCATATAGAACAGTCGCTAGGTTTCACATCCAGTGACACTGATCATAAGGTATGCAAGCTGCAAAGATCCATATATGGACTTAAGCAAGCATCTCGAAGCTGGAATACTCATTTCAATGATGTGATCAAATTATTTGATTTCATCAAGAATGAGGAGGAACCATGTGTCTTCAAAAAGGTCAGTGGGAGCGCTGTTGTCTTCCTCGTATTGTATATGGATGATATCCTCCTTATTGGGAATGATATTCCCATATTGACCATAGTTAAAATGTAGTTATTTAAAGAATTTGCCATGAAAGACCTAGGAGAAGCATCCTTTATTCTAAGAATTAAGGTCTATAGAGATAGACCGAATAGGATGCTAGGACTTTCATAGAAGATGTACATAGAGGAAGTGCTAAAGAGGTTTAGCATGAAAAACTCTAAGAGAGGTTTAGTACCCTTCAGACATGGCATTCATCTTTCCAAGAAGATGTGCCCTAGCACACCTGAGGAAATAGAACGCATGAGCAAGATCCCTTATGCTTCAACAATAGGGAGCCTCATGTATGCCATGTTATGTACACGACCTGGTATAGCTCATGCTGTGAGTATCACGAGCAGATATCAGTCGAATTCAGGTGATGAACATTGGACTTCTATGAAATGTATCCTTAAGTACTTGAGAAGAACTAAGGATATGTTGTTGGTTTTTGAAAATAGAGAACTCCAAGTCTAGGGATATACAGACTTGGATTTTATGTCCAATGTAGATGATCGAAAGTCAACATCTAGGAGTCTATTTGTGTGTAATGGTGGTGCTGTCAGTTGAAAGAGTTTCAAGTAGACTGTGATAGCAGATTCCACCATGGAAGTAGAATATATCGCTACGTCAGAAGTTGCGAAGGAGGCATTCTGGTATAAGAAGTTTGCCATCGAGATCGGAGTGATGCCATCAGATGCCATTCCTCTATACTGCGACAACAATGATGCCATAGCCCTAGCTAAGGAGCCGAGGTCTCACCAAAAATCCAAGCACATCGAGTGGCCATACCACCTCATCCGTGATTACCTCGAGAAAGATTACATCGAGGTCAAGAGAGTCAACTCCGCAGACAATGCGGTCGATCCACTGACAAAGCCGTTGGGCCAGCAGAAGATTGAACCCCAATTAAGAAATGGGACTTAGATTTGTAGCCAATTGACTTTAGGTTAAGTGGGAGTTTGTTAGATATGTGTGCCCTAGAAGCCATAATTGGCTGACACTTGTAATACACTTCTATGGGCAAAATTATAATTTTAACTATAAATAATAAAATGAGTTATTTTCTATCATAAATATGCATTTAGTGTCTGTGATACATTCTTTGAGTTAATGGTAATGATAATTCTTATTTTTAAGAGTTGAAAATTTAAGATAAGAATTTTCATTATTAACTCATAAAATGCTCCTAACCGTAGGATCATCATGAGGATAGTGATTAATCCGAAAGGTTGGTGTACAATCCTTTCTTTATAGTAGATGAGTCTTGAGTCTATGGTGTAGAGATACCAGAGTGAGAGTATAGGTACTCGTTAGAGAACAAGAGCACTGAGCGTGACCACCTCGAACAGTCATAAGAAAGTCTACCTTCTCGTCGATGACTGGCTCAAAGCTGCAGTGGTGTGTCTGGTTCTTTGACCTAAGATGCATTTAGTAGTTCACCTTGATGGTGTTATAGTTTGACTATACCATAACTCAGTCTCCTAGCCATTCAGAATCCTGAGGTGTATGTTGGCTATAGCATGTTCATTGTAGGAATTGGATTACACCAAGAAGGAATCTATCTACCTCAGTAGATGAGGAGCAGCCCTATGATGATCATGAGAATCAAGTTCATAAGCCCATGGCCATGGTAGAGTGTAAAATAATAGAAAGAGTTTCTATTAAGATTTTCACATCGGACTTGAATCGAATGATTAAATCATATGACAGAAATTAGGGTTTGACGAGTTCACCTTAACCCTAATCTGATTGGGGCTCAAGATAGAAGAACTTAATCACACAAGTAGCTACACTGAGAGGTTCATTTTTAGTTTTGATGGATTGCCACCATATACTGCTAGGTGTCACTGATGGATTTTGGAAGCAATTAGAATGATTTGCATGATCGATCATTCTAGTTGTCTGAATCAGACGAGTTCTAATCCATTGGAAGATATTTCGATGATGTCAATGATAGAGATCATGATATATCCCATTACCATATAGAACTGAACCTAACTGGATCACATAAACAAGGGTTTGGATCTAGATATCATCAATTAGACTAACCCAGTTCAATTGATTTGTATTAGATTCAATTAGGTTCAAGAAAATCATGCTAGCACATAATTGAGCCTAATGTTCTCCTTCTATTATCATTAAAAGTTATCTCGACTGAGCCAAATGTATTTATGCTCACTCAAGTACCTTTACTTGGTCTGACTAGAGCTTGTCCAGGTCAGAAAAGGATTGTCTTAATTTATGAGATAAATTTGAGACAACATCTATCATTTTTCGTCATCTGCTAATTCTTATCTTTTGACTTTGGTCAAACGTTGACCTTTGACACTTGGACATCTGTCCATGTATCATGCACTCGTAGGAGAGCAGATAGGGGCTTATCCTCTTGCTAGAAATTGGAAAAGAAGGGGTGCATGCCTAGGGAGGCATGAGCCCATGGATAGGGATGCCTGGAGTCCCATACAGATGGGACTCCAGGTTGCTTCTTGGAATCAACTTAGGTAGGCGCCTAAGATTCAGCTTTGACCAGTCTTGGCGCCACCTAAGGATGATTTGAAGGGCTCTCATCTGATTGGATCAAGTGATGTCATCCTACCAATCAAATTTAGATCTGATTGCATGAAGCAGCATGATTAGCCAGGATGATGTGGCACTACATGGCGCAGCAGGGTCTATAAAAACCCTATCTACGCCAAGCCTTGAAGAGAATAACCAATAGCCAATGCCACAAGGTGGCATCTCTCCCTCCTCCATGCCATCTTTTGGTCCTCTCTCTCCTCTCCATGCCCAAGGAGATTTGGGCTCCAATTTGGTGCGATCCAGGCAAGAGAAAGGTGATGAGAAAGAAAGAAGGCAGCATTACTGCAAGAGACGATTCTAGATCTTCAGAAGGAGTTTTGAAGATCCTTCAAATCAGATCCAAATCTGATATTTGGAGAGGTGATAAAGAAGGAGAAGATCTTCAGATCTAGCCCAAGTGGATACTGGTAGAGGCCAGGCACTTGCATGGCTAGATCCAGAACCTCAAGCAATCAGTAGGATCATCACAGGATAATCTGATTACCCAATAAAAGATATAAATTAAATTAGATTTAATTTACTTTTATTTTATTTTATTAGATCTATAAAATTAGATCTAAAATATCTCAGATCTGATATTGATTCAAAAAAAAAAAATTTGAAATATCTCTCTTGATCCAATCAGATCTGAACGAACCTGACCTAGGAAACTAAAATTTTTCCTTCAGAGGGTTCCCACGTTGCTTTTCTTAGATACCAATAAATCGGCCAGGTCAGACAACGAAATTAATTAGAAACCACGTTCTCTTTATCGATCATGAACCACTTTTCTAGATATCGATCGATCAATTATACATCGAGACTAGTTCTACTATTTGTTAATTACACTATAACTTAATATAATTTTTATAGTGGGATTTAACTAGTCTCTATGCACATTCTAATCAAAGGACATTATATAAATGAATTGATCATATTAATCATGACATATATTTTCATTCATACAAACATATTAGCATGCATCATCATTCTAGGACAACCATCATCATATAGCGGACTGATAAGCATCATAAATTCATCAATAAAAGTATTAATTTATTAATTAATTTATATTAATTTTTAAGAATTATTAATCAATTTATATATAATTTTTGAAAAATTCATATTTTTATTAATTAAAAAATAATAAAAAAATAATAAAAATTAAAAAATAAAATTTTATTATTAATAGAAAGAGCTCATTTTTTTGATCATAATAAAATAAATTTCAAGAAAAATGGAGCTAAAATGAAAAAGATATGAATTTTTAAAAATATAAAATAAATAAAAATTAAATAAAAAAGAAAACGGCTCAGCCGGCTCCGCAAGCCGAGCCACCAAGCCAAGCCGAGCCACCAAGCCAAGCTAAGCCATCAAAACCGACTCAGTCGTTGAAGCCATCAGCCGATCTACGATCCAGGCGTGGACGCCAGCTCAGCAAAATCCGGCGAATCAGAGGCCTGTTCCGTGTGGACCTAGACCCTTAAAGGGTCTACAGAAATTTTATCGCGGCTCACAGGGCAATCTGGTCTTTCACTCGGCGACAGAAGCGTTGATTGGTTGTGGTGTGCGGTGCGGCCGGTCTATGCGGTCCATGGGAACAGTGTTTGCGCGATCGAACGGCTACGGTTGATTGCAGTTAAGATCGGACGGTCAGCATTTTTTTCGGTTGCCAATTTCACTCGGATCACCATCGGACGGCAGCGCTTGATTTTGGCTTCGATCCGATGGTCTAGAGCGCTCCCGACGGTGATCAGGACTCCCGAAGCATGATTTACGGCCAGATTTCCTTGATGAAGTGCGATCGGACGGCCAGAATTTAATCCGACCCGATCTGAGTTGATCTGCATCCGATTTTGATGATTTTTGGACCGTTGGATTCCTATTGAACGGCTGAATTTTATCAGATTTATCAGAGACATATCAGAGCTATTTTAATTCAAATTTTATTCAAATTTTGATGATTAAAAAGTTCATTAGTCCCACATTGCCTTTAGAAAAAAATATCCAGCCCTCCTAGCACATAAAAAGGACCCTAGGCCTCCAGAAATCAATATCTCCGATCAAGTGAAGCTTTGTACAAGGCGAAGCCAGGCTATGGGTTAAAGGCTGCTTCGAAAGCAACGGATGCCGAGAAGAAGAGCCGAGCTTCTACACCATCTTTCTTGCCAATGCCGATCCAAGATCAGAGATCAGGCTATTTTATTTTATTTTATTTTATTTTAAATTTTATGTATTTAAATTCTAAAATTTTAACTAATAAAAATTTTATTTTTACATTTTAATTTCTTACTTTTTAATTTTATTGCCAATTTAATTTTCTATACTTTAATTATTACTTTTAATTTATTGCAAGTAGATGCTAAGATTTAACTAGTAGATCTTATGTACCAAGTTTAATTCCTGCACTTTTTTAATTTTCACTTTTCCGACTTCACTTTTGATCCTAAAACTCTCTTTTTTTTCCTTTAAAAATCAAAGATTTCAAATCTAAAATACTACCTTCCTGTGGATTCGATCCGACTCAAACTATCTATGCATTTTCAATGATTTTAAGAAGTCGGATTAAACTGATAAACACGGTTGTCTTAACGAAAACATTATCTTCG